>VBVQ01002105.1:0-17619 GCA_011636635.1 Tetramorium simillimum | reverse complement strand
CCGGCAGCGGCTCGTCGACGACCGTCGTTCAGCAGCGACAGCAGCAACCCCGTCGTCCTTGCCGTCCTTGTCGTCGTCCTCTCTCTCCCTTCGTCACCTGACCGCGCACATAAACGCACGGCACGCGACACACCACCTCCGGTCCCGAGAAAGACGATGGAGCGCGGAGGCAACAACCTCGGCGCCTCTTCTTCCGCGATCGTCGTTACTTCCCCTTGGCGCCGGCGGTTGGTCGGTCGGTTCCTTCCCGCGCGGCCGCGACCTCGTGACGATGATTGCGAAGTGTGCCGCGAGCGAGCGAACGAACGAACGAACGAGCGGGTGAATGACGAGAAATTGGCCGTCGGCCTCTCGCCGTCGCGGCTCGGTAAACTCGAGTAACGACTGCCCGGCGTCGGCCGCGAGTTTTCTTCTCACCGTCGAGCGCGGCACGCGTCGTCTTCCTCCTCTTCTACGTCGCCCCGGCGGTGGCGGCACGAAAGGGGGAGGCGAAGCGGAAGAAGAGGGACGGCGCGGAGAGAAGCCCGCGCGCGCGAACGAGAGAAAGGGAGAAAGAGGGACTGGCGCCCGACTGCCAAGCTCTCAACACACGCGGTCACGCTCGAGCGACGACCGTCCCCGCCTTTTAGCACCGACGCTGCCGCCGTCCACTGCCGTCCGTCCACTGCCGCCGACGAGTCTCTCGTCTATGCCGCTCGCCCGCTCGCCGAGCGTAGTCGATCGCCCTCCCTTCCTCCCTCCTTCCCTCCCTCTTCCCTCTTCGCTCCGTCCTGCCTATCGCCGCCGCCGTCGCCGTCGCCGTCGTCGACGCGCTCTTCCGTCTCCCTTCGGTACCGGCGCAATCCCGTTCGCTCATCTACATCCTCCGTTTCTGCTCTCCCTCGTGTTAACTTCCTCCCGGCTACCTGCGCGCACTTCCGCACCGGCTCGTTCGTCTCTCTCTCTCTTTCTCTCTTTTACCGGCGTACTTTTACTCCCCCCTTTTTTTTCTTCCCGTTCCGAGATTACACGATGTTCGCTCGAAAGCGCCTGAATCTCGCTTCACGTTGTCCTTCTTTATTTAATCGCCTAATCGCCGCGGATAGATAATTCGCGTAGACGGAAGTGACGGTTATAGCAGACGGTCGCCACAGGCGCGGGAGCGGTTCTGACAGCTCGCCGCGAGACGCGAGACCGGCGAGGCGCGACGGAAATCTAGCGCCATCCCGCGGTACGAGGTTCAACCGTAATTTTGTCCGCAGCATCCCGGGTGGTGAATGACCAGTGTGAAATTTGTCTAATCCAGGAGGCCAGAGAGCACGTTTAGATCTCTCGTAATTCATTACATATATTTACATATACATTATATGCAACAGAGACAATTTATTTCTCCCGGAGTTGAGGTTTTGCTTATGTTATCGTTGTGTTCCGGTTTGTACGTAGAAAACGGAACTATCTTATCCATTTACATGCAAATATGCACGATAAATTATAATTTTATTATGCTTATTATATAATCCTTATGATTATTTCCTAATTCTAATTTATGACTTTCTATTTCATAATTATTCCATATTTTTAGCTTTTTAAAAGACGTAAAGGATTTTGGCGTGCGTGCATATTTTAAAGTATTAAGTAAAAAATTTTAAAAACTAAGGGCCGGTTTTTCCAACTTCTTGGTAAGCTAACTAATAGTTAAATCATACATCTGAACTTGTCTAATTTGAAGATGAAACAAAGATAGACGTATGATTTAACTATTAGATAGCTTATCAAGAAGTTGGAAAAACCGGCCCTTAGTAAAGTAAATTTAAAAACATTATTTATGAACCGTGCGGAACTAATTATTGTTTTTACAAAAAAATATGATTTGTCTAAGTATTTATGACAATATAGAGAAATAAAATGAAATTTTTCAAGAAAAAAAAGGATCGAGCGTCAATTCGGTTTCTTTAAGTTCTCTAGTTCTCTATATTCCGCATGAAGAACGTTTAACAATGCAGATCTCTGTGTATGTATTACATTGTAACACATTCCCATATACTATTATAATCACATTATTATTCATTCTGCAACTCTGCACAGAACATATGTTATGAAAAAAAATTAGTAAATAGGACATATCGAGATAGAAAAAGAGAGAGATATATATTTGTGCATCAAAGCGAAACCGTTCTTTTTCTTTTTTTTCAATCATTGCATCACATAAAATACACATTCTATTCATTCAGAAATTTTTTCCTTTTATCGATCTATTACCATACATTTACATTATCAAGCTAGATATCTTGGTTTACTTAAGAATTTAGATCAGGATCTCATTGTCGGTATATATTTCAAAATTGTAAATTTTTATCTTAGAAAAATATAAAATTTAAAGATAGTTAAAAAAGGAGCAATGAGCCGGAGAAAGTCTTAATGCTAATTACAGACATCTTAATTACTACAGTTTAATAACGTACAAATTACAGACGTTTTGATCTTAATTGAGTCTTCTTCTCAGTATATAATTAAATTTAAACGGAGACGGAGTCATATGAATTATTGAATCGCAAATTGACTATTACAACTCACATACGATATGCCAAGGATGTACATATTTGTAATGATCTTCTTTACGATCTTCATACTTCAGTCAATTGCGGTCTAATTCGTATGACAGCTTTATTTTATTCGAATTTAATTGTTACACTGGAAATGATTCAATTAGGATAATTTTCAGTAATTTGTCTGAAACGTCTGTAATTTATACATTACTACATTGTTCTAATTAAGATGTGTCTAAAATTTAGCACTAAAACTTATAACTCTTTGAGCCTTTGTTTGTTATTTATTTTAAAAATCTTAAGTAGACCCAACGTATACGTACAATGCTGTAACAGTCTAAATCTATATAAGAATAAATATCTTCTAAATTTTTAATTTTACTTACATTATACAATTGGCCTTATATAAACTTTTTCTTCTTCTGCAGAAAAATATTCCGTTATCGCACTGTATGTCATCTAGTATGTTGTAATTATACCTGCGTAATTAGACTTGAATTATTTATAAACGATAAGAAAGAGATATGAGCAGAAATTAAAAATTTTAATTTTATTTCGTTCTATAATATAACTGATATTATTACGCGCAACCAGCGAATAGCAAAAAGTAAAACTGTCAGCAAAAATCAAATCCGGATATGCATTAATGGAGCGATCGATACACTTACCTGTTTGCTTGCATGTGTAATTGCGGATCTTGAGTATGTGCGAACCTAACTCGTTGAATGTTTAATTTTAATCACTCACAACTTGTGGTTTCGATATTTTCATACGAGAATTTTCTGATGCAATTAATCTCTTCCGAATGCGCGCAGAATCGAAATAGTTTATTTAATACTTATTTTATGCACTGGCAACAGACGAAAGTCGAAAAGATTAATCCGCTCAACATGAAGGCGACTACACTTTCCTCGGCTGACTCGCGAATCGCGAATCCAATTTCGTTATGCTGTGGACTTCTCTTCTACCGGTGAGGAGTACGCAAGTTCGCCGCGTCAAGTTCGCCGCCGAGATCGCGGGAGAGAAGAAAGTGAGTAAATGGACCGGAATGGGAGCGATTCCGGTTATCTTCGGAGAAAAAAAGCTGTCGCCGTTCCACATAATACTTCTCCCCAAGTTACGCAAGTCACGATGCGTGCCGGTGTATATCGACGACCGTTACACGGCGGCGGTCAGCGAAAGCGATCTTGCTTCGCTTCGAGCGGCCGCGCGGGATGCTGACCGTCCGCACGTTATTCCGACGGAAATCGATTTTACTCACGGCCTTAGAACGGCGATTCTTCATTCTGAACCTTGTATCTCGTGATTACGAGATTCCATCTGGCCAGTCCCTTTCCGTCTCTATAAATGTATTCTTGTATGTAAACACATTTCTCTTTGCTCCACTTTATGCTCTTTCATAACGAACGATATTTCTACATTGTAAACTTCTATGAGTTGCCATTGCTCCTACTCAATATTCGGTTAATTTGACTAAAACAACGCGATAAAATTAGCGATATATTGAGTAAGCCTTACTCAATATATTGTTAATTTATCTAATTTAACATTCAGAAAAAAATAATTTTGATATACATACGTGGAGTCCTCTAAATCTTACAATTAGAGGATTTTACTCTTATATAGGCCTCAAAAGAATTTCTCTAAAATCAAGAGAAAAATAGTAAGAACAAAATATTTTTCACTTTATTGAAAGAAGAATATGTTTGCAATAAAACAGAAATGTTTGCAGTAAAACAGTAAGCTTAGAATATGAGATTATAGGAAAAATCACTTTAAATGTAAAATACTTTTTTTTTGATGAACTTCCATATTAATCAAAATTAATGAATAATAAGTACAGTGCGAGTGGCGACCTATGGAATAGTTAAAAATGACTCAAATTGAGTATAATTTGACACCACGAGTTTAACAATGTAACATACGCAAGTGTTTGTTTTCTAAGCTCTAGATATATGCACAGTGTAACCAGTAAAAGCAAGAGTATTTTTTTCTACTTTCTCGCGGAAAATAAAATAATTTTCCCTTTAAGAGAGATCGACTTTTATATTTCTCAGTCAAAATCAGAGCGGAACACTCGAGTATCTTTTCGAGATCTAGTTCACGCTGAACCAAGAAACAATACCGTAAGCGAATGTTAAGCATATTTCAAATTAAGCCGTATCTATACGAGCAAGAATGCGACGTGATTGCACGGCGCTCAAATCCCGTCTCAGCGTTTTCTCGCGCTTCCGTTCTGAAATATTTCGGAGCACTTTGCAGATTTGACTCACGTTCTCCTCGTGACTAGCCTGTCTCGTGCAACAACATGTTACACGTACGTTACACGCTCGTAGATTTTGACAGTACGAGGTGACGTTCTTGCCGGGGTCTTGCCTACTACGAAAATTAACATGAGCGACGTACGTGTTGTTTTCCGTTGAATTTTGTTTTCGTGCCAATAGAAGATGATGACGTTGCGACGCGGACAATACGTAGCGTCGTTAGCTGTCAATATTTTCGATGACATCATGAATAATAAAATTTTCAATAATTTCAAGGAACAGCGGCGCTTTTGTTTGCACGAAACGTCACTGCGTCCACATAATCGTATTTACAGTGATCAATGTGAGATATATTCATAAATGCTCAACCATCTTTACACATGCTAAAACGCGCGCTCGTACATCTGCATTCCTTAGAATCGCATTAATGTTATTTGCGTGACAATGTACTTACGCAGATAACACGTTGCATATTTTATATTTCTTCGTAATTCTTTCGAAGTTTTGAAATGGTCTACTTTAAAGCTCATTATCAGAATTTTTCGGTAATTAAAATAATGATACGTACATGTAATATATATTATATGTATAATCTAACTATATTTTCGCTTTCTCATTCTGTCATTATTTAATTAGGAAAGGAAAGAAAATTATTAATGTGGAATTAGTAATTAAAAAAATTTTTTTATATTGGTTATTACTGGACAGAATGAACACACTTGCAAAATGTGACAAAAGCGTCATATCATGTTTATCATATTTCGGCAAAAAATGATCTCTTGCATATTTTTGTTGAACGGTAAAAATTAATGCTATTCTTTTTTATAAAGAAAAAAATGTTTGAACGTTATGTCTATTTAAATAAAAAAAATTTGTTATAATACATAGAGTATGCAAATGATTCATTAGCAGATATTTTTTATTGTGATTATCAATGATTTATTTGCTTCTTAACTCTTGTGTCATTTTCTTAATTATCCTTTAATATTTCATTTCAACGATGAAAAATGAAACCAGAAATTATTGCTGCTTTTTATAATACTGTTTTTATTCGAGTTTTTACTCTTGATATTTAAATTGTCAATCGGACATATGTGTAATAATACAATTTATCGAATATTTAGTCTTCAATCATAACTGATGAGAGATCGCTATCAGAGATACTACGCATTTATCTTATTTCTCAGACACGATATTTTACCGACTTTCCTTCATTGTCATTTGCACTAGCTTTTGAAGTAATGCTACTAATTTTTATTTAACTATTTATCTCTTTGCTATGTCATATAATTTGTTTGCATTTTTTCCGTCTGTTTGGAAAAGAATTTATTCTGAATATTATTAATATGCAAATAGACAAATGCAAAAGTTCGTCTTTATATGAGTTTATCTATTTTTATATTTTTATATCTATATGTTTATATTTGTTTATGTATATCGAAATGCAGTATAGAAGAAGTGTGAAAAGCTACTAGATTGTCTTAATTGCATCTCTTACTTCGCACTTCACATTGAATGTTTGTAACATCATTCACAACATTGAATGCTCGCATCTGGATGTGAAACAAAGCATTTGATTATTATCAGCAACCTTGATGATCATGGTCATCTTCAACATAATTTTTTTACACTAATGACAAATGGATTGTATTTAAAAGTAATAGAAAGGAAAAGAGGTGGACAAATCCGGGTATTACATAATCTTAAAATCCGTAATTAATTTTCGGACAAACTAATATTTATTACTATTAGAAGATAACAATGCTCATATCATTTATTTTTATGATTTATTATAAATTTTAACAATATTTAAAAAAGACATAGTAATACAGACCTAATACGGTACATTAATATTGAAATATCAATTTGTTAATATTAAATCTTTATAAAAATATAAAATAAAATTATTATATCAAAATACAAAAAAATTGTTAGAGTTATTTGGGATTTTTCGAAAGAATCTTTAAAAAATAGTATCGATAAAAGACATTAAAGAATAGACCATTTTTAAAATTTTGAATTACTTAAACATTTACATCGCGTTAAAACGTGCGAATTTAATGTGACTTTTAAATTAAATATATTTAAGATGAAAAGAGAGAGAGAGAGAGGATATATTTTATTTATGAATTTACGTGATGAGCCTTTACATAGCATTTGCGTTTTTATTAATGTTAACATAGTTCTTGCGAATGTTATTTACTGAGTAAATGTTTGAAAAATATGCACGTAGAAACATGTACATGGATTCTGAGAAACTTTGAATATTTATTTCTAATTTCTTTTGTAATAAACGAACATGATGAGAGTTTTTGCATTTTATGTCAGACTAATTTATAGAAATTCATAATTATGATTTTATGAATTATGATATAAGTTTTATCGTATATTAATGAAGAAAAACTTATTAAATTATTTGTAAAACATTGTATAAAAAGACAATTAAATTTTGAAGCATAATATTTTCTTTTTACCTTAATAACTCGCAAATAAATAAAAAGTATGCTTTTAAACATATTTTTTTAAATGAAAAATTACTTCTTACAAAGATATAGAGGAATATTATTGTATAGTAATTTTTAAAATATACATAAAAATTTTTTAAATTTAAATTCTGTTATTTTAATTTTTTTATTATTTTTGTAAAATGAAATTAAAAAAAATCTTACTGTCTTGTGTTTAAGAAAACCTCGTTATATGCTCTATATTTAAACACGTTGGGAGATCTTGTTTCTATAAACTGCTCAGCGATATATACCGTACAGTCCGGTAGCGGTACTTTTTAACTCGGTTAAAATCTTGACATTACCTAGTTTTAGAGTATTAAATCGTTTTGAAACATATATACGTAGTTTAGGAATCGCAATTAAAATATGCCTTTAAATTAGAAACGCATTAAAGAACGATTAAATAAAAGCAAGACTCATATAATGTAAGATTAATTGGAAAGCTTCATTTAACACTTTCTTTAATCTTCAACGCTTTGGTATATGCGAAATAATATTAAAAATATATGTAAAATAAGAAACAGTAATAAAATCATTAAAATGTATTGTGATAATATAAAGTACTTTTTACACAACTGAACTCTTCATTTTATTATAAATTCTTTAACTTAATACTTGTTTCTAGATTTTTTTAGATAATATTGCAAGTGATAATAAAGTGATATAAAAAATCTTTTGCCTTTTCAAATTGCGAGTATGCTTAAACTTACATTTAAAACTTATGAACGTTGTTGTTCCATCAAGATTCACAATGAGGTACCATTATGCAAATTGCTCTACTTACAACACATGCGGTTAAAAATAACCATAAATATAGTATTTCTAATTATATTTTTAATAACATTGTCTCAATGTCAATGCTTTCTCAATGTTACGAATGCTATGAAAATATACGGTTAAAACACTGTTGTCTGCTATTTTTGGTTTGCGCGAATGTAGACATACATATTTTTAGAATTATTTTTATAATACATTTCTACTCTATCGCTAGTCGCAATTGATATGTTTGATAAAATAATTATAATAGGTCAAATAAAAAATAAAAATAGGTCAAATTAAAACTAAAAATGAATTATTTATCTCGTTTTTTATTGAAATTGTTAAAATTTGTAAATTAAATTAGATTATCTTCTTTTCTTCTTTAAGAAATTTTTTTTTCTTTCCTGAATATTTTTTTTACTATTTAATTTTTGTTTTAGATTTTTTTGTTAACTCTTTTTATGTTTTTTAAATATTATATTATATTATAAAAGTATATCATGATACTAAATTGTCATGTCATACAATAAATCATAAATAATAAATTAGAGAATGAATTTCTTTTTAAGAAATCCATGAATATAATAAGGTTACTACAATATGGCATTGTTAGAATAAAACTTGTTATAATTTAATACACAAATTTACATTAATTTAGTTTACTTGCCTTTGCAATTACTATCAAGACATATGTAAAAGATAATTGTTACAAGAAAATTGCTCAATAATTCTTAATTTCGTAACAAGGTCACATACTCCTCTATATGTAAATTTATTCGTGTATTTGTGTAATTAAAACTTAATTGTGTTTAATGATATACTTCCACATTCCAGTCGTGTAATAAAACTGCGCGCTTTTCCGGGCTTAGGATCGATTTATTGCCGTTAACACATGGAATGCACCCCGGTAAATACTCGATTTACGGATGATGCATCCCATATGTACACCAATGCATATGAATTATTTAAACGGAACGCGGCCGGTTACATACACGCTCGGTGGCTGCTTTAAGTCGCGTCTTGCTGGACTTTCACCATTCGTGTACTTTCACCATTGAAAATTAGCACCGTCTATTTCGCCCATTCTCAGCAGAGGTGCGCGCGATTAGGCTGTCCCTGTTTCGAGCGAGAATTCGGTTATACAATATCTAGGATAACGAGCAGATTGCCCATACGAAAATTTAAAAGCTAGTATTTTTTTACCGTTAACTAGCCTGATGTGCTTCTGAACATTCGCAGTACGAATTTCTCTGAGTCCTTGATTTTTTATCGAGTATCACAGCGAATTGGTGTTTATCACAATTTGATTTCACGATTAATTAAACGCTTTTTTATTATTGTTGCTGTTGTAGTTTATCTATTAGAAATTATTATTATCAAATGGGACTTACATAATAATTAATAATTATTATTGAATTGGATTGAATTTATGTACGTAGATTTCATTAACTCACTTTGCACTAAAAATTATATTAATGTTTTTTTGTATTTAATGTTTAATTATATTTAAATGTATCTTGTATTTTAAAATAAGAAGTTAATTATAAAGAACAAATTATTAATGTAAATTTTTAATTTCTGATTTAACATTAAATGAAAAAAATTGCAGAAAGATAATGATATTAGATCAACTGACTTATCCGGAAGAGATAAAATATTTTTTATTATCAACGGTGTGTTAATCTCAACATTCACCTTATCTGATATTGGTATATATGCGATCATATTTCTTCCTTTAACTTTTGCCCATGCTTAGTCGATCAATCTGACCTACGGATGATCGAAAAGAAAATTTAAAAAAATATTAGCAATAGTTCAATATCTTATAGGAAAAATATTTTAAATAAATAATTTTTACGTTAAAGGTGGCGTGCAAGACTATTTCTAAATATTATTTTAAATATTCAATTTGAATATTCAATTTTTCGATTGTTATAATAAAAATTTTAAATTTTAAATTTACAATAAGATATTTATGTAAAATACGGAAAACCACACATATAGTTTAATCTAAAAGAAGATGATTTTTCATTTAAATAAATAATTTTTCTATCAATAAAGGTTCATGAAAAATAATTTTAGACATTTGAAAATTAATAATGTTATATGATTTTTAAAAACTCAAATAACTTTATATATCAGCGAATTAATTCAAACAGTAGCTACACATTTTTATATTTCATATTATATTGACAAAAGGAAATCACAAAGATGAAGAAATTTCTTTGCAAGAAACGTTTATAATTTTTTCAAGAATATTACAGGTTATTTTATTTTATTTTATTTAGTTATTTACGCAAAAGATATGAAGAAAGAAAATGTTTGGTTTTAAAA
Organism: Tetramorium simillimum; assembly: GCA_011636635.1. Classification (NCBI taxonomy): domain Eukaryota; kingdom Metazoa; phylum Arthropoda; class Insecta; order Hymenoptera; family Formicidae; genus Tetramorium; species Tetramorium simillimum. The sequence goes on along the minus strand of VBVQ01002105.1, from coordinate 7,230 downwards.
TATAAACGTTCCTTTTTATGTATATTAAATAAAAACAAAATTAATATGTATAGTTAATTCTGAATTTAATATATGTATATGTACATATATATTTTATCACAAAATGTTTTCGAAAGTATTGATTAGAATATCTAACAAAATATACATATAAAATAAAAGCAGATTGTTCTTTGAGCATAGGTTTGTATATAAAAATAAGAGATTTTTTTCTAAAAATTTAATAATTTTCTAAAAATTTAATGACAAAATAATAAATAAATATTTGTTCCAAACATACAAATAAATGTAAGTTCTTATTTTAATTGATTAACAAATTTTTTGTTTCTACCTTATTCGAATTTTATAGTATACAGTATTGTATAGCATACACAATTGTCGTTGCTTAGGATTCTCAGCAAGATTTTGTGTTTAGGTATTTTGAAAACGCCTTACAAAATCATAATTTCGCTAAATATTCTTGTCCATACAAAATAAGTATTGTATTTTCTTCTTCATTCTCTTGATATGAAACACGGCAAGAGTTCGATACGTTACTATTCTATTTTTGAAAGAGGGAGACATGAGCAAACGTGCAATTAATTCTTAAGTTTGATCAGTATTCCTAAAAACCGTCTCCTTTAAAGACCACCTCTTTCGAAAAGATGCGTTTCAACTCAGTATCCTAACTGGGAAGAATAACATATTTTGTCATTTTGGCAATTTCGTTACAACGCTTTATCCAGTCTGTTTTCACTCCTCAATAAGCTAGCAAAAATTCACACAAATTAGTATACATACATTCGTATATGTACATCCGTTCATACATTTAATATACATAGAAAGCGCAAGAAAATCTTTTATACATAACTTTGCCGCAAAGCACCCAGAAGGAACGCCACTAAGACCAGACTATCAGACTCAGAAATTCCGGTAGGCGTTCAATGCGCTTTTTCTTTCACTTCTTTATTATCTTCTATCTATTTATCGGGGATCACTTTTATTTGCTCACGCCGTGAGAATAGCGACTATGGTGCAATGTGGCAAAGTGCTCTAAATGTTTCGCAGTAAAATGTTCGCTCGACACACGGTTGAAGTCTCTTTGAGCTGGGGGCTCTTTATATTATTTATCAAAACCCCGATTGTCGATGAACACGCGATTTCTGAGGCCGCTGTCCGAGATGTAACCAGTAGCCATTTTGTACTGATTTGCATATATCACGCCGTTTTCGTTATCCTTCTTGATGTCGTCTCTATGTTCAGTCTGTTCTTTCTTGTCGTTGTTCTCGTTATCGTTCTTTTGTTTGTCTGATAAGTTCTTCAGATTCTTCTTCTTCTTGTACGCTTCGTTGTAGAAGTTGCGGAAGAGGAAGTAGAACATTATAGCGTGCATGCCGATCCACCAGACGAAGGCCTTCGGGTAATTGCAATCGATGAAAAGTAACTGGAATGCATGGACCATTACAAGGACGAATTGGATCATTTGCAAAGTAGTCAGATATTTCTTCCACCACAGATATGGCTGTATTTGTGGTCCAAGCGCTGCCAGCAAATAATACGAATACATTACGATGTGTACGAAGGTGTTCAGAAAACCGAAGAAGGTGCTGTGGCCACCTACAAGAAATAAAAGTCATTAGTATTATGAAGAAACTGTTTCATCAATCAATAAAATTGAATATATACTTAATATCATTTAAAATCTATTGCAAGTTGATTCGCAGGAAAAACCCGAGATATAATCATGCTCTAATTATTATTAAAAAATTTTTTTTAATTAAAAAGCAAATTTTAAATAGACTGAATATAAAAGCTTTCCGGATTAAATATCAAAATAAATAAACCTTAAATTTACCTTTTGCATATTTGCGAGATGGAATGCGATATTTTATAATGATAAAATTTACATAGCATACACGGAGAGAATTTTCTCTAAAAATTTAGTCTAAAAATCATGGTAATCGTGAGATAACTAATATTTCGAAGATGATTATAAATTCTCTATGATTTATTCATATCTATGACAATAAAATATAAAGTCTGTTTGATTAATATTACAATCTGTCTTGGTAATTTTTATTATGTAGTTTATAAAATTTCTGTTGTATATTTCACAAATTCCTATCATTTTCGGTAATATTAGTAAGTTTTTTTATTTTTATTTAGTTGTCTAGTTATCCCACTCTTATCACCAAACATGTTAAAATTTGTAGTGAATTTTATGATAAAATATAATGAAAAATTCTCTCCGTGTAGAGTCGAATGTCAGAAGATTGATATTAATCGATTGTGTTCCGAAATGAAAGATAAAGATTACTTACCGGGGGTAAATTTAACCCCGAACCAAACAGACATGGGCATGCAACCGTGATGGATGACATGGAGAGTGGTAATGTGATCATTCTTTTTTCTCAACACAAAGAAGATCGTGTCCGTGAACTCGATGAACTTTGAGATATAATACCACCAGCAACCTCGTGCCATACGCAGCGCGAGCGGATTGCTTGAGTAATCGACCGGTTGACACCTGATGGAATAGTGTCCTCCCCAGCCCGCTGCTAGACTCTGCGAACATGAGAAAGAGGATAAAATATCTCGATAAGTTTCTTTTGCATGAGTATAGTACGCTTGGCAACTTACTTCGTTGAACAACCACGAGGAGAATATTACTTGAAAGAGATTGTACCATATCATCACTCTTCTGAGATCAAAGGGTTTTCTATTCTCCATCAGTTTTGGTCCTAAGACCTTAACGAAATAGGCATAGAACAAGCAAATCGCCAGTGTGGGAAACGGTCCGCTCATCAACGTCCAATCGTTGACCCTCGGATCGCTTTTGTTGTCCATCAGGTCTCGATAACCATCGTAAATCATTTGCACTAATTGCGCCATCTAAAATCAAAGTAGTACCTTTGTTATTATTGTGTTATTTCAGTCTTGTTAGGGCGAAGTCGTTTGTGATAATATAATGTGCTTTATGTCAATCTGTCTCATGTTATAAAACTGATGACGTTTTGTGGTAAGAAAAAACAAGGTTTTTATAGTTCAATTGATATTATTATATAAGTCTATCGCACATTATTATAGATATCGTTCTAGATAAGTGACTACGTTCATTACTTGAGTAATGCGATTTAAATGTATGCTTTAAATGACACGCGTAATACTTGTTGCAAAACTAGGAAATATAAAGGTCATTAGGATCATTTTTTTTTCTATTATATAAATAATAATTGTCGATGAGCTTGTCAAGTGTGATGACTATTATGTCTATTATTACGGCAAATAATTAGACAGGATCTAAAGTGTTCATTTTGAATGTTACATGTTAGAATACTGTTCGTAATTTATTTAATAATTAAAGTAAAGATTTAAATTATATAGATTTAATTAAGAATTAATTATATAGATATAAAAAAACATGCTGTATACATTTAATTGTATTGAAAAAATTGTTTCAATTATATTAAATCAGAAATAGAGAATATTTATAGACTCGCAATTTCAATTAGATTCTGCTTTTCAACCTTGATCGCACTTAATAATATAAAAAGAAACAAATATACTAAAATTTTTTTCAGAAACAGATATTTGATGAAATACAAATACAATCAGTTGTGTTTAAAACATTGAAAATTCTAATAAAATAAAACTATTTTTTTGTGCCCACATCATAGATGGGAACATAATTATTCAGAAACAATAATGAATCAAAATTCAGATTTAACTACACACTCTGAGTCACGACTTTTCTTTCTTAAAGTGTTTAAATTATAGGAGATATGTCGTGAAGCGCATAATAAAAATAAACAGAAGAAAAATAAACGGGTTGTACACCTCAACGAACTCTCGATCTGAAACACGTGGCACCCGACTCTTAATCTGGCACGCTGAACATAAAGTTTCGAGGATCTATGGATCATTATGTCTCACCTCGGAAGGTTAAACCACTATCCTTTCACTGATCGAAGCAAATTGCGAACGAATCAGCGATCTAGATGGTTTTTCCACGAGCGCGGAAACCTGCTTTTGCACTTCACTCCCCGCTTGTCCTCGCGATCTTTATTCTCGTCAGTAGCGTGTACGGTTCTTTTTTTAACCTTGAAAAAATGCTTGACGTCAAAAGCAATTGTACTTTGTCTGGTTTTTTTTGTAATTTGTTTGCGATAGTTGCGAAAATTTGAAATAAAAGATGAATATTTTATTCAAGTGATTCAACAATTGCTATAAATTACAAGTAATCGCGGGAAGATTCTATTATTTACGACATTTTTTTATAAAAGTAATAAACCTATATTTGTACCGGAAAGAGGCAAAACTACTAAAATACAAGTATAAAAATAATTTCATGAAAATCTAGACTGTTCCATTATCTTCATTTGTTGATTATATAATAGAAATAATGATAATTCACTTTACGGTAATCATTTCAGATCATTATTTTGCAGCATAGTATTTCAAAATGATTATCACAAATAATTTCATCTCGTTAACATTATGGCCAGTGCAATTTCATTTGCTCTGTGAAAATTGCGCTATGTTAATGATTCCATCTCATCAAATGTTGTACCATGTCCAGTAGGCTTTTGCATTAAATATATCAATATTTAACTTTCGTCTCTATGACATAAAAGCTGACTAAACATATATGTTCCTATAGTAGCATATGACAAGCATTGATCATCTGTTTACGTTTTAGTAATATTTTTCAAGGTGTGTTAAATAGATGTTCTGCTAATTACAGATTCTTTAAATAAACCAGAATGGAATAAATATCTTTTTTCCGATTTTTTCCGAACATCAAGACGTCAGTAGTCTTTGAATAATTAGAAGATAAAGATCAAAGTTTTTCCTGAGATTAAGAGTAGCTAGTAAACAGATGGAATTTCAAGTTTTCAATCAAAATAATTACTTTAAAAATTGAAAAATTGTGGTCATAAATAACAAACTTTATCCTTAATGAGAAACGAGTTACGGACTAAGTAAGATTTTTGTTACTTTTGTAACAATATGGTAGCATTATGAAGAAATAACTTTGACTGGAAAATTATAATTATAAAGATTTAATGCTCGTTGAGAAAGACAATTGTTATTACTTTTGCAATTTTATTGTAACAAGATCGAATAAGAAAGTTGGGTGGGCGGAAATTGCCAAATATACTTACAAACTATATTTTTGTAATTTAGCAGTTCAGTGCAAAACGATCGGCTGGTACATTTATTTCGAAACCAATCGATCCCATTCCCTTTGCCGATTCGATTGGTCACGTTTTATAATTACTGTAGTGTGTAACTCGATATCACAGATAATTCGGCGTTGCTCTTCTCTCGGATCGCCCGATCGTCCCGATCTCTCGGCCGAGGGGAGCCAGGCGCGCGAAACCGCTTGGTCCATTCCCGTGACTTGGCGATTCGCGACTTCCACGGAAACAAAACCCATTATTCGGACGAAAAACGACGAACGGCGGAATCGCGCGTGACTCGCACAGGCCCGCGCACGGATTTCGCAATCCGCGTGGTCGCAGCAGAAAGGAAAAGTCGCCGTCTCATTAAAGACTACATGCGACTGAGAACTCGTTTTCGCCGCGGAAAAATGCGGTCCCTCACACGCGTTGGCAGTTGTAATCCTGTTCGCTCCTCCGCTACGCCGCGTTAATAGAGTCGACTTCAGCACCTGCAGCAATACGGCTCTACTGCGATTAATCCCAAACGTATTTTTAAAGATGCGTAACATTTAGACGTCGGCGTCCGACACGTGTCGAGGACGACATTGGGAGAGCTTAGCTTCAATCGTTCACAGAGTGCTAGAATGCATCGAGCACACGTATCTTCAGTCGAGAATTAACGTGATCCTTAACGTATTACGAGATTAACTATAATCAATCACGAGCGTAGATGATATTTCTCCTTTCTTACATCTCGTACAAATACATATATTATCGAAGGGACGTGTGCGTTGCACAAAGTCGCAGTGACATGCAATCATCAGACACTGTAACAGTTTCTATAATCACATCTCGCGATATAGAGTGACTTTTTGTAACTTACGATCTCACTTTCTTCGCGAGTATAATATTAACGAATTTCCTTGATTATAGGTTGCCCTTACGTTGTATAAGTTACCTACTGTAAGAAATGGTACCGTTGCTACCGTTCGTCATAAAATACTTATGATTCGCAAAGTGTCTCGGAATGTTTTCCGTGATCAACGATCTAATGTTGCTACCAATTTTCAAGCCAATTATGTGTATTCTAGAACTGTTTGTTCAATTGTACGAATAATTTCTAGCTCATCGTAAGAGAGAGAGAGAGAGAGAGAGAGAGATGCGTAACATAGAATTTGCAAACATACGTTTCAACATACGGCCGTAAATCATGTTGAAAACTACGGTAATTACCATGGAATTTCCGTGACATCGTCATCGATAATCGCATCCTTCTTGTACGCACGCTTGCTGGATGAAAATTTTTCCTATCATTCACAGTTCTAATTTTTTTGAACTCGCGTTTGCCACAATTAAAATTATTCATAGATTTTTTTCCCCGAACGATGACTTTGACGTAAGATTAAAAGGAAATAATGGTTCTACGATGTAAAGCTCCGCGTTCGGCTCGTTGCGTGATGCAATTCGAAGCGCTCTCTTAAGACTGCTATTTACTTGACCAGTCAGGTGCATCCTCCCGCGTGTATTTGATAACGAAAGTAAGCTGCGACACCTTTGTGCCATTATTACGGCATGCGCCCTCGATAATGTCGCGATAATGTTGCGTGACCGCGTGCCTGCATGTGTCTGTGCAGGCACACTTATTTTAATTTGCTTTTAATTATGCGAAACGTTTTTATGTCCGAGCGAAGGAATTCCGTCCGACCTTAAGGAACGTAGAAAATATTTTCTCAAGCACGTTAATGTGCCAAAGAGAAAAAGTCTATGAAGGACGAACGCGGGTTCTGTGTTGGCGTACAGAACAAAGTACGATCTCTCCGAGTTCGAAAGTTAAGTTTTCTGAAAAAAATTTTAAATATCTATATCTGTAATTTGGTTTGGGAAGGAAATTATTTTGTGCATGATATCTAAGATTGTTAAGAAATTAACTAGCGATCTGTTGAAGTAGACGAATCGATATGCTTGAAAAAAAAATAGACCATTTATTACCGTTAAGATATTTGTGAATTAAAGATATTTATAATATATTTATAATATATTAAATATATAATTATATAATATATTATAAATATATTATAATATAATATAT
>VBVQ01002104.1:0-27565 GCA_011636635.1 Tetramorium simillimum | reverse complement strand
CCCCTCCTTCCCCGCCCTCTCCGTCTCGCTGTCTTGCCCTGCATCGTGGCACCTTTTTTCCTCTCTCCGTCGCTGTCCTTTTTCTCCCGCCAGCCCGCCACCCACGCCAGTGCGTCTCTTTGTTGAAACCACCGCTGCTTTTGTGCCTTCGACCGTCGTTGCGGCACGGGGCGGGAGGCAGGGGGGCAGGGAGGAAAGACGACGAGGACGTCGGTCGTCTCCTGAAGGACGCGTCTTATATTTTCGGATTCTTCTGCCCCGTCTAGCTCTCTTGCCGTACTACTGACCTTCCGCCGAGGTTATGCGAGATGCCAGCGTTGTTTTGCTTCTGAATAATTTATTGAAATGTAAACGTTTTGGAATTTGTTTTTCTTCAGTTCCCCTAGCTCTCTCCCTTGGATCTTCGATAGAAATTGATATCACATTTCCCTTATAGCTGTGGTCAAGTTGATGCTAGGAATGCTTTGAAGCATTTTTCTTCTTTTTCTTTCAATGAAGATAGAAGGAGAAGAAAAAATGCTTCGAAGCGTTGTAGCGTCAAGTCGACCACAGCCTATGTCTTATTTCTGCACTATTTTACTCTTCTTGTTTAGAAGATGATTATTGATCATTAACGTGATGCATTTTCATATTTACGCAAACTGTTTACGTAAAGATAATAATACAACGTTTAAATATTGACTTAAAAAGAGTCAATTTATTTGACACTTTTTTGTACTTGCGTAACTAAAGTCGTCGAGAATTTAGTAGCACAGAAAATATACATAAAAATGAAGAGAGGCCTCTAATCTCATTGTTTTCTTCGTGTCTTTTCAGTCCCTTGTTTGTAACATGGACTATCGGAAAGGATATGCGACTACGCGGCTGTATTGGTACATTCAATGCCATGCACTTACATGCAGGACTTAGGGAATATGCTACTACCAGGTAACATACATTTTCTAAATCGAGTGGGCTAGAATTTTGAATTGCCCTTTTAAAACGATCGATTGTGTTTCGCAGTGCTTTCAAGGATTCGCGTTTCAATCCTATAACGCGAGAGGAACTTCCGCGCTTACATGTAAGCGTTTCTATACTGCGGCATTTTGAAGACGGCGTGGACTACTTAGATTGGGAGATAGGAGTCCATGGAATTCGCATAGAGTTCCATAATGAAAAAGGCAACAAGAGAACTGCTACTTACTTACCTGATGTTGCGACTGAACAAGGTAAACATGCATGTGTTGTACTGAGGATTGTTGAAGAGCTGTTGATTGATCATCGTGTTTCTTAATGTGTCCTCTTTCGTTCATTAAATTAACTTTTTTTCTGTTTAATTAGGTTGGGACCAGATACAAACCATAGATTCGCTATTACATAAAGGTGGATATAAAGGCTTAGTTACACCAGATATTAGACGCAGTGTGAAGCTGACGCGATACCAGAGCGAGAAGATTACTGTAAGCTATCAAGACTACATGACACATTGGCATAACCGACGATGCTAGCAGCTGGCTTGGGGTCCTATCCAAGGGCCCCTACCTTGCCAAACGCCGGGCACGTTTTGTTACAAAAATATTTCAGACACAGTTAACGCGTCATATCCACAATATAGTACCACTCAATACAACTCTTTCATAGCCAATCAGCAGCATACATTAGTTATGGTTCAGCCGAATCACCCCACATTCATACACACACTTCCGCTGCCACCAATTCCTCCGGTTGTGGTACCTATGCAAAACTATCCACCGTTCTGATGGAATTATGCGTACCGCATCCTTCAGTACGCTGTATCGTTATTCCCTACAAACTTTTGTAACGAGAAGTGAATTAAATGCATAAAAGAATATAAAAATATTAAAGGCGGCTGTTATGTACTATCTTCTATGGCTTGAATTGGTGTCTATTATACATTTTGATTCAATAGCATTTACTGTCTTTATTTCTTTTTCTTTCTCTTTCGTTATCAGTTTGTGCGCGATTTATTCGTTCGTGAAAAGAAATGCGGAAAAATACAATCTTGAGTATGGTGGCAATGTTCTTCCAAAAATATTTGTTGTAAGCGTAAATGATATTATCAACATAGAAACATTTGTATAAGGTAGACTCTTGTTCTCGTATTGTACAATTTTATGATTGTTAAATTTGAACTGAAAAATTAACAAAAATAATCTATTTGCGTGCAACAATGCAAGTTCAGTTTGCTGTCGAACATTTGACTAGCCATTGATCGTTATGATAAAATGTAAATACTATAAGATTATAGCTTTGCCATTATGCCATCATGCTAGGACATTAAACATTCATATTAGTATTTGTGAAAACAATGACGCGAAGAATTTCCGAATACCTAATACTGTCTATATAATTAATTGTGACTATATTAGTCCATCCATTCGATAATGCATAAATTCATCATGGTCGCCTGTTTACACTGTTCGTGAAAGATTTAAATTATCAGCGAGCAGATATGTGCGAACAATGAAATACTTTGATTTTCTTAATATTCGAGGAAAAATTTAATTGGAGCATTCTGTAAAAAAATAGTACGAATCATGCGCTATCATATAGAACGCATAAAATTATTTTCTTTCTAAGATTTAATATAATCGCTAATTATTCATATATTTGACACAATAATACTAACATCTGAACAGAATTTCTTTGCATCAATGGTATAAATAAAAATTTGTTTTACATTAAATTATTATATGTTGATTTATTTATGGACACTGATTTCTTTTTATCTGTTTTTATTAATAGACTTGTTGTACAATGAAACGTAAAAGTGACATGAAGATATGTTGTGAACTTTTAATGTTGCGTATTTATACCATTCCTACAATGAAGTTTAAGGCGTTTAGATTACAGTCCAAAGTTTTATTACAGCAAAGGGTTCTTTTCTACTAACAGTAATAATTATTTATTATTGTTTAATTTAATAAAATTATGTTTGATTTAATAAATTTCTACTAATATCTTGATGCAAATTTGTCACAACATCTAATTTCAAAAACTATTACGATTTGTTTTAATCTACATCTAGATGAACTTTAGAATGGGACCTCTACTGTAAATAAGCAATGGACTACACAACTAACAAAAAAATATTAGATATAACATAATATAGGTTTAAGACATTTTAAAACAAAAATGACGATCTCATTGTGATGTTGATTGCTGTGCAAATCATGGTAATGACTCATTCATTATAATGACATCAGATAAAATCTTTTCCCACTTAAAGGTAGATAAAGAATAATATGGAAAAGAGCAAAAATACAGTTGTATGTACTCTAGGTGTATGCAATTGAGTTATGCGTGCATTTGGAAATGGCACAGGAAATGATATACTGGAAAAAAAAATCTCTGTCAGTGTACCTTAAATGCGCGGTATGTTTAACATTGTCACATACATATATAAATAGAAGTTCAGGCATATTTTATATTAAACTGTCTTGCTTCTTAGATTCCACGGCTATATGATAGCTGAGTTCATTCACTGCCAACATGATCATTATTGTAGGTATTATACAAATCCTACTCCTACCGAAAGAATAAACAGATCACGTTGTTGTACTTTGGTTGAATCGATGCGTCCGCATCCGGTGTTATCTTTTATATATTCTTATCGCATACACATAGTTCCTGGGATCTCCTTGCTACTCGGGCCCCTGTATAACGTCCAGTAAACTGCCAGTAATATACTTAACTCTAGAGTAGTTGGCAAATCAAAACTGCGGTCACCTGTGCCCAATTCGACTTTGGAAACCAAACCGTACGAAAAGATTTCTTTCTTTTTTTTTTTTTCGATTGAAATACGAAGAAAATGTAACATAGATATGTAAAATAAGGATGCTACATTTTCGTTTGTGAATACAAGCTGGGGTAGAAATTCAAGAAGTTCCCAAATTTAATAATATGATGTTCAAGTAGTTCGTTTTAACATAATAGAGGAATAAGCGTAATTTGACTTCGATCGTAGTTCTCGTCTATTAAATATTGGAAGTCTGCGTGAAATACTTCCGGATTTCCATGATGAAATATGTATTTAATCGGAGTAATCGAAAATATCGAATTTGCTATTTTACTTGAGCCTATAAGTAAATTCGTATTATATTTAACAATATGAAACAATATACAAGTTTGACTCAATATTGTAAGTTAAACTTTATATTAAATAAGCGAAAGAGTCAACGTTATATGGAAAAAAAATTCTCTTAAATCAGAAAAGTCGTATGTATTATCAATATTTAAAGCAGTGATCTTTTTAAATAGTTGGAAAGCGTTTATTACTGTAACAAATCATATGGTGCCTAGATATTGGATTAATTTCGAGAAAAGGAAGTAGATACGTACGAGACGTATAGTTGTCTTAATAAAAAAAAAAACAAGAATATCAGTGAATAATTATAAATAGACATCTTATAATATTATGTCAATGATGAAATAAAAATACATTTTATATTCTACGAAATATTATGATTCTTTCGTCGTCCTTACAGCATTATTAAACATAGAGCGAGATCTAATATACATATATAGAGTAAAATCAATGTCAATGACGAAGATTTCTTCAATTTTATATATTTTACTATAATTATATATAACAATATGTACATAAAATTCAACGAATATCGTTTTCTTTGTACTTTTGCTTTTGTTCTTCTGCTATTAGATATTGTAGATCCTGTATGCGAAGGAAAGATTTGATTTCTAGGTACGTTATAAAACCAGCCAGCAACGCATGAAAAGTAAAAAGCATTGTAATTTTGGGAATCAACGGCTTATAGGATGACAGGATAGTGCTAAATATTTTTCTTATGTCAGTTATGTACGGCACGTTGTATGCTCCACTGCCAACAGCGACCTACAAGTCCAATATAAGTGGCGTGATAAATACATCGAAAGAATACGACAACCAACATCGAAGGAAAGTGAAGTTCTTACTGAGAAGTTTGCAGCCGGTGCTACTATCAGTGGCACGAGCAGCCCGCTGCAGGTTTGCACCAAGGCGGATCTCATCTCCAAGCACAAGGGGCAAGGTATCTCTAACAACATTAGTTTGTTTATGACAAGCTGAAAAACATGTATAGCACTTTATCATTGCTTTCTGTTCAGGTTGCCGGTCAAATTCAGTCGGTTTCTCACTCGCCAGTACCTGTGAATGGGAAAGAGCTGTCGATGAAGCCGTCACTAAGGTGATACCCATCATCGTAGGGACCGTCCCGTAATCCCGTAACTTTAGCCTCGCCCTAAATCGATAATTAATGTATACAGCGGTGACCGTCGCCGCGCCGATCAGGATACTGCGTCCAAATATCAACGGCCATCTGAATGAAATTCATCGTTTTATCGGGTGTCATTATGGAGGGGAAGGAGGGTAATTGCGCGCGGGCCCTTCGCACCGACGGATCTCGGCGACAGAACAGAATCGTTCAAGCGAACACGTACTACGCCGGTGCGTTGTCGAGTAGCGAATTTTACGGTTTTTAAATGGACAGTAATGTAATAGAGGTTATGTACACGTCACTCCGTGGCTTCCAGCTCGCGACGATACGAAACTGTTCCCCTATAATTTCGTGTCTCGTCATTTGCTCAGGGCGTTTCGGTTCGTCCTTCTTGCGGATTATGTATTGTTTTGGCGGCGTTAAATCCATCTTTCTTTAAAATGATTTCTCGGGATTTCGGGATACTGACGCGCGACGACGTGCGGCAATGTATGGCCACGTGCTCACAGACTCGCACAACTACAATGACTATTCGCACGCACACACTGTCCACGCGTTAATTCACAGTTTAATTGTAAGAGTTACGCAAGAGCTTTGTTCGTAAGACGATTTGTCGACGAAATTCAAATTAACTTGCTCAGTAATTAATTCAACGGGTACAATTGCTCGTAGCGAAACATTGTGTCACTTCTAACGTAATTTTTTTCCATGCATAAAAAAATGTATTAATATGTAATTTACATGTAATGTTATAGATACAATTTTTACGAACGTCGACAAGAAATATTAAAAATCCATCAACCTTGAATAAATTTTTGTGATCATGGAAAAAAGGGAATTCAAGAGGATAATTAAAGAATATTGACAATATTGACATTATTCTAGCTGTGTCGAAAATAAATCAAGTGTTTTAATTTATCCGATCACTTTTTTATTGAAAATGTGTCAAATCTTTTATATAGCTGTCCGATAAAAGTTATGAGAAATAAAACAGGAATTATTGTGTAATTTACCACAAATAGATATCTTATATATTTTAGATAATTGGATATTTTTAATTTAACAATTTAAGAGAGAGAGAAAATAATATACGTATTCTTACATCGTCACAATTTAAATGTGACTTAAACATTATCGTTATCGATTTCTCAAATCGCAGAACAAATCCATGTGAGATGTTATACCGCGAAATATATATAAATATCATATTTAATTAATAATTAATCCGTGGTACGTCGAATAAAATAATATATTTGTGACATATATGTATTTCATATGGCGATGTATGCTGATATATGGAATTGGAGGAATTATTTTTTTTTTAAATAACGACATTGTCTGCTATTAAAGCTATTGCACGATTTATCAATAATAATAAATCATCTCAACGGATACATTCATAAGGATACATTCAGGCTTCTTTTTGAAAATGAATTTATCTACCGCTTTGTCCACTGATAAAATATAGTATTTTGTCGGTATAATATCCCATCGATAAGTCTCTTATTATTATTTCGTAATTTGACTGCAATATTGCAGAGATTATCAGTATTTTGTCGGTGCTATGAAAAATAATATTAAATCAACTTTTAAATCGCATTTAGGCTAGTTAGATGTATTTATATTTGGTGGTACAACAGTTGGTAATTATTCAATGAACTTGTACCAGTTAGTGATAACATGTTCTCTGTATCATAATTAGGAAGCACTTGAATAATTTCAGCTATATTTTTAATGTTTGCTAAGTCTATCCTCTGTTTGACGAAATATGTTTTGAATGGAACTTTAGAATTATTAATTAAAGATAGACATTAATTCCAATATTTTTTCTATAAATTTATGTTTGACTTCTCGTCATGCAAACTTTCAAGCCAAGCCATAACTTATTGCAAATTAAATTATCAACGCTAAGTATCTTGTTAATTGAACCTCGAATTAAAAATTTACTTCCATTCGCCGTTTTTTCATGATGAAACTTCATTATCTTGTTATTTAAAAGTTCAATTGACGCAAAACTTTCCTTATTTAAATCGCTTAAAACTTTTACATATTACTTCGACTTATTATGTTTAATAAGGGGGAGAAGAGCTATTAAAAGTTTTAAGAAAAATTTTTTTATGTTTTTTTGTCGTGTCTTAAATGTAATTGCCTGAATAAAATGTGCGTATATAAATTTACATGATTATAAAATCATGAGATGCGTTTAAGATTGTACGCTCAACAGATACTATCGCGGTTGGGTCGCTGCAAACATCCACGCAAGATGAGGCCCGTGTCGAGTTAGCTTTGAATGTCAAGTACGATTTTGGCACAGCGCATTACGCATGCGATGCCGAACTCGATTTTACTGTGAAACATTATGTCATGTGAATCGGTAACAGGATGCGTCCGTCACAGTCGCACGCGAGGGCTGTCGACGGACATTGTCCCTTTGTAACGTGATGTGTACATTACAAAGGTACAGATCTCTATATAGACGAAAGCCACGCTTCCACGTGGCAAGATACGTAGCAAGATCTCGATAAAGCTCCGAAAAATCTCCTTTAACATTAAGATACATGAAGAAAGGATGGGGAGAAACCTTTAGATTTTTGTACCTGCTCTGTGTCATCAAACATGACACTTGAATATTATAAATTATATTTATATTAAAAATGATGTACGTTTCTTCAGGACAACGAAATGACAGTTACCGCTGTATAACTCTGGATAGATCCAATTTTATTTGCCACATATAAACAATGCTTTTTATGACCTTTCACTGGCCAAGAAATATGTCCTTCTATTGGACACATGATAGAGTTATGAAGTCAAAACGTAAAATGTGAAAGAACATAAAAAAAATGAATCATTTGGTTTCTCCTGAAAACAATTATTAACTTACTTATAAATATTAATTTTTACTTTTTCTTCCATCAAGTCTAGAAATAATCTTAACGTTTGTTGCGAAAAACTCTCGATTGAAGGTATATGAAACATATACGGAAAAAAAATTGTGGTTAAAAACGGACGAATCAGAAAATCTTGTAGGATCAAATATTCTGGTTATTACAATAGAAATTCTATAGAATAACTATAGTTATTATAATAGGACTCAATACTTTGTAATTTATAATAACCAGAATTCCTATTATATAATAACCAGAATATTTGATCAGTTCTACAAGATTTTTCTAATTCGTCCGTTTTTAACCAGAACTTTTTTTCAGTACACAATTGGACGATTTAGGGTCGGTTTTTCCAACTTCTTGGTAAGCTAACTAATATTAAAATCATACGTCCAGACTTGTCTAATTTGAAGAGAAAACAAAGATAGACGTGTAATTTAACTATTAGTTAGCTTACCGAGAAGTGTCGGAAAAACCGGCCCTTACTAGGTCAAGTTTTATAATGCAAGCGGAAGGAAAGAGAGAGATGAATTTTCCCGGGCCATAAAAGACGTCATCAAAATTTAGTCATCTCATCCCACACGTTTGACGCGGGATTACCTAGCCCACGTGTGCGATTACGTGTGCGAAACGTGTTTTCGCGGAAATACGCGACAAATCGGTCAGAGCGTCAGAGTGCATGAGCTCTCTTTCATCAACGAAATGTAAACGCGTTGACGCATTCTCCGCCGCGTATCGAGCGGACGTTTATAGTGCAACGCGGGGTGAGAGACACCGCGGCCATTCTACGTTCGTCGCGGTGTGTTTTATCACTCGATGATTAGGTGCGGCGACGAAGGCGGCGGCGGCGGCGGCGGCGGCCGCGGTGGCGACGAGCAAAGTTTGTATAATGCACGATAAAGCCGATCGCGGAGGGCGCGATTCTCCCGCTCCCCGTTGTGCTCATTCAACGGACGGTGTTATCAGCGCGTCGCCCCTTTCGACGAATCGACCCTTTCGATAGACGCGAAATTTCGCTCTCCTTTCTCTCTTCGCTCTTTCCCCCGTTCTCTTTCGCCGCGCAACCTCGCGCTTCGCGATCTCCGCAAACGGGCAATTTCGAGCGGAAAACGCGCGTCTGAATGTTGCACGCGGAAATACGCGGGTTACTGAAGAAGCGCGAAACGAAAACAATTTTGTTTACGGACATTGAAATAAATGCGGAACAGTGGTAAAAGTTCGGCAATTCGTTGGCTGGGCAAATTGATTGTTATCTCGATTGTTTTCGGGTCGACGATTTTTATATGCTCTGCAACAAACAAGGCAAATTAATTGGCGTTTTTGTCTACGTGGAGTATTTAATCTCATTTAAATATTATTATCAAGTTTAATTCAGTGTTTAATTCGATATCATTTAACAATGTAAACTGAACGTTACGAGCACTCGTGATAGCGTTATTTATTTGTTACCTTTCATAGGCGCGAGATTAGTTTTTGGCACACAAAATAAAATTATAATACTTTTATTTAATTTTTTTTTGTTTAGTTTCAGTATACTAGAAAGTGCGAATTTTCACGTTGATAACGTAACAACGCAACGAAGTTTGAACGTGTCAAACCGTGGCAGCCGACGGTTTTGTCACAACTTTTACTGCGCTTTTGCATCCGCGGGTAGCATCATTCCTTTGCGTTTTTTAAAATATACAATTGCATTACTTGACATACAATTGCATTGCACTACTTCATTTCGCAATCCACCTCGCCGTTTTTCTCCGCATTATAAAGCGCAATTTCGCTTCCTCGCGAAGTCGCCGTCACTGTTTCCCCCGAATTTGTATTTACGGTTAGAGAAAAGGGCATCGCGCGTAAAAGCAAAATGTAACGCAACGTTACATCGCCACGTGAATTAAGAAAAATTGTTTTGTGAAATAGAGCGTTGATAAGAGAATTTGAATATTTTATACCGCAGACCTTCGCGTGTAATCCGAGACGAAGACGATCAATGATGTCCGTCACTCTATCCATTCGGCTCGAATCTGAAGCACTTTCGATATCGTACGTGAGATCAATTAGCGTTACCATTATCGCGATAGATATATTTACTCAGACATTAGTAGCGGAGGCGTTCGAGTGGACTGATACTCGTGATCGCGGTTCTATGTATGTATAAAGTACTCGGATACTCGCGTGATGTTCCATCGATCGATTATTTTTATGCCTATTAATTTGACCCTCGCATTCGAAGAATTGCTGTATACTCTGATATCGAAATGCACGTTAAATACTATAAAAGGTCACGGTTTAAATGTTTCCAGAGCAAATTTGAGACGCCTAAAAATATATTCATTATACCACAAGCTTCTATATTTACTTTGTGGATGTCTAGACAACAAATTTAAATGATTTAGGGACGGTTTTTTCAACTTCTTGGTAAACTAATTAATAATTAAAGCATACGTTTTGTGTAATTTGAAGATAAAACAAAGCCGGACGTACGATTGAACTGAACTATTAATTAGCTTACCAAGAAGTTGGAAAAACCAGTCCTTAATAAGTAATTCTTTTTGGAAAAATGCTTTTTTCAATTTTCGTTTGTGAAACTGGGTGGCTCACGTGGAATCACATGGCAACAAATGGCTCCAATGACTGATCGATCGTTCATTACGAAATCTCGACGGGGAACGCGTCTCCGGAAAAATCTCAATGAAAGGGTACTTTGCGGCACATGCGCCAAGCGACGACGGCAGTCGAATATGAATGTTAAATCCTCGCCTCTTCGTGTCTCATTTAAATTGCATAGGGTTACAGCAAGTTGGGCGGATGAATTTTTGAATTATAAGTAAAAGTTGAAGTAGCCATCTGCCGCGAATACGACGCTGCGCTAGTCGCGACGAGAATGAAGAAAGTTCCCCCGGGCACTTGGATGCACTTCAAACAGTTAAGGCGGTTGAGTACTGTCAGGAAGCCAGGCAGTATTTGCATAGTCGCGTTATGTCCGTCCGCAACAAGCGCTAAAGGGCGCACCCTCGTTGCTTATGCGAAATGTTAATTTTTTTTACGTAACCGCGGCGATGAATATGAAAATGAAACCCGCCGGAAATTGCCTCTGACGATTGTTGCTCTCATCCGTGAGGTTGCTCTCGACATGCTTTAACGATCACCGAACACGTTCCGACATTCTTTCAGCATAGAGTTCACCGTACTTCCAGAACATGTCCTGGAATTATTTCAATCACTTCTTGTTCCGGCATGTTTCGAAGAATCTCTGGTATCCTACGATGTCTTGTGAATTCTTGTAATTCAGCCCCGTTATATATTGAAACGCTTCACATATTTC
Source organism: Tetramorium simillimum (assembly GCA_011636635.1). Lineage (NCBI taxonomy): Eukaryota > Metazoa > Arthropoda > Insecta > Hymenoptera > Formicidae > Tetramorium > Tetramorium simillimum. Next base: position 16,148 of record VBVQ01002104.1, on the reverse strand, counting down.
TTTGCAATATTTATACTGAAAAAAAACTTCTGGTTGAAAACGGACGAATCGGAAAATCTTGTAGGATTAATCAATTATTCTGGTTATTATAAGTTATAAAGTTATTGAGATTATATTCTATTATAATAATCAGAATATTTGATCAATCCAACAAGATTCTCTGTTTCATCCGTTTTCAACTAGAAGTTTTTTTTTCAGTGTACTAACGCCGGAAAATACTTTCAGATGACTATCTTAAATACGCTGGGGATATTTTTAAAAATTTCATGCCTGCTTCGAGACTTTATCGCGCTTTTATTTACTGCAGTATTAACAATTTCCACTTTGCGCTCGCTCGTTTATAATTGTAATAATTTTTAGATGCTTTACCGCAGTTCTTTTGTTTTTAATTTCGTCTTTGTTTTCCTATTCTCTCGTTAATCTGCTCAATTTTACTCTTTGAAGTTCAAATTTGGTTGACATTTAAACGGTATAGAGTTACGCTGATAAAATTTGCATTCTTATCTGATTAAAAGGTACCTGATTAAACTTATGTGTATGTAGCGTAAATATCGGCGTATTATATCTGAGCAAATGATAATAGCATAGCGGCGATTACCATGCCGCGATTGATTCGCCGGACCATTGTAATATCCTACCCGCAGAAACCATTGCCTGCAGCTTGCTTCTCCACGCGATGCGTTATTAATTATGTCGTTATATGATTGTAAACGCAACAATATATACGAAGGGTGAGATGTCACCAAATAGCGCTAATCAAATGATCAAGTAATTCAAGATAACGTAAGCAGCATAGCTGGCTACGGCAATCTCTCCTTTGTCAAGCTATATTTTCTACTTTTTTTTTTCACTCGCTGCTTCATAACACGAAACCCCGAGAAACAAGTTGCGAGTTTATTTCACATCCCGTGATACATGTTCTACGTAATATCAATTCCGCGACTGCAGCGTGATAACGAGGAAATGATTATTCCAAAATATATTTATTATTGCAGAATTGATTTGTGTGCTATTAATTATGTAATTGATAGAATTGTTTATTACTATCGATCATATACGTGTGTGCGTGGTAACATTTTCCCTTACAATTAGTAACAGGCGGTTTCAACTGTGAACTTTACGCAAAGCGCGACTTCTCAATGATTTCCAGCTAAATCCAAGGAAATATAAAATGTAATATTTCCAGATTACATTAAATGTGACGGGGGGAGTTTTACTCGCTAATATAAGTGCACATTGTGCACAGAGGATTTTACACGTAAACGAATATGTTTGCTGGAATCTTTCGCGATGTGTTGTACTATCCAAGACGTTAATCGCTGAGCGCTATGCACGTTTTAAAACAATTTTATAAAAAAGTTTAAGTACGTGTTAAAATTTCTGTCACCTTTGATCGAATTAGCATCACTTGATATCTAATTGTGTACATAAGAAGATTAATAATAATTGCTGATAAAGTATTATGATAATAAAATTCCAATAAAAATGGAAATATATCTTGTACTTATTAAATTTGCGACCGATCGAATTTCGCGATATTTATCTTGTGCCAAAGTTGATTGAACCAGCTAAATGTGGGATAAATGTAAACTCTGAAATATTTATTGACGATAAATAATTATTATAAAATTTGTCGAACGTAAGTTTTTTTAACATTTTGATCGCCAAGTTGATTTCGACATTGAATTTCATAAATTTAATATATGATTTTAATATTTTATTACATTCTTTAATGTCTTAATATAATTTATATTATTTCTTTAAAATCTTAAATATTTAGTAAAATAAAGCCGTTATTCACAAATGAATGACGGGGTCTTTGCGGAAATTTACGCGTCACTCAGATATGAGTGACATGGTAATCAAAATGTTAACATATATCGTAAAATCAAACTGCTTTAGTAATTTTTATATTGTTAAAACATATATCGCAATGCTTTGCCACGTTTGTCCGTGCGAAAGTAACAATTATTTTGACTGATTGTACTTCCTGCATTATTAACATCTTATCTTAATTCTTCCGGAAAAATAATTAATTTCCGAAGGAAGGACGAATTTCACAATTTAACTCGCGAGAGCAAATCAACCAGGCCATTAATTACCCTCGTTAATTTTCGCGCAGGCTACAAAGTAATAATGCACATATTAATTTTGAACGAGCGTTAATCCGTAGCTCCGGCAGCTACCGTCAACGAGAATCTGTCGCTTTAACGGTAGGCGTTCGACAGAGAAATCGCGTTTACGGGAGATCCGCGCTGCATTTATTCGCCCGCAGCGGTCGACGTCAAATTCGGTCACCGTTACGAGCCAGGCCGCCGAGCGGCCAAAGTCGCCTGGCGTTGTAAATTCGCGCGTGCGACGAAAATGTTTTTATTTTTCGACGCACGTCGCCGTCGTTCCGCCGCTGAACTCCGCGCACGACGTAACTCGATATATTTAAATATCGAATTATCCACCGCGTGGAGGGACGGAACGACGACGTCGCGTGTATGTTTCGCCGACATGCGTTCCGCCGTCCTGTCATTCTGCGGCGAAAGAAAAAAACTACCGACCCGGAAACTCGATTTTCAACCCGTTCGCTATCATAGCGCTTTAAATGACGTGCGCGAAAAGCATTGTCCCTCTTTATCTTTGAACAAATGTAGGCATTTATCTCCCTCTCGTTGCACCCGCGTCTCTCTGACAAAATATTATATAAATTCAAAGTTTCAACATTCACTACACGTTGTACGTGTGTACGCATAATGCAGGAGTAAATTTTTTAACGCAATTCTGTTTACGTAATACATCCGCTGTCTCTCCTTTCTCACGTCTCAGTCGAACTCGTAACTCGTGAACGGATTCTAATGTCAAATGGGGATGTAATGCATGTGAGGATGTAATCCGGTTAATCGTCCTTTAGTAAATCGCTGCACAAGTTAACAGGAGTAAAAGATTAAGCCCGACGTTAACGAGATTGTTGGTACGGGCGATGCATCTTCGTTCGCGAAGGAGTTAAGGTAAACCGTAGAGAGGGAAAGCGTGCGCGGCGGGTCGATTTTAAAGCGTTTCCACTGCGCGCTGATTTATCGCGTGAGTTTTACCGCTAATCCGGTGCATCGATTTTTCCTTCTTTCATTTCGATTTCCGGATTAGAAGAAGCGATACGTTCTCCAATATCCCACCCCTTGTAATTTAATTTTACACAACGGCGACACGTATTTCAATCACCGATTTAAAGTGTCTCCCCAATATAAACGCTTTTTCAAATGTCACTCGCTGCGGAATCTACCGCAATTTTCTCGGTGATTAATTAAAGAAATTGATAGTCTCGCCGTGCTCCGCGTGAAAACGAGGAAATACGCGGCGCGGGACAGCGTTGCGTGTCGATAAAAAATGGCACTCTTGACCTTGCAGCCACGTACAATTAATATAAGTTGAGGTGGCACGTGAGGAATAACGCTTGTGTTGTAATTATTTCCCGCATTTTCGCACGTCGGAAAATCGTGCCTGCCGCCGGAATTTCCGAACGAATAAAGAAAAGAAAAAAGAAACGATAATACGCGTCGGACGATATTACCCGGAGAAACCGAGACAGCGGTGTCGTTATTAAAATTTCAGGATGATCGTCCCTCCGGTCAGAGGGATAAAAAGAAAAACAATTAATGAGTTTCTCAGAGGATGCTTGATTTATCGCTGCAGGACAAACTGGACGCTCGTTACTATACTTATCACGAGCGCAAGCTATTTCGTGCAAGAAACAGCGAGAATAATTTAGTTCGACGCGCGAGCGAGACGCAAGAATCTCAAGAGATTTGTTTCCAAAAGTTATTAACGCTCGGGCCAGCGTGAGGTTTTTTTAATGTTTCGACGTCGATTTACCTATTACCGCTACGAAAGTAATTTAACTATTTCACGCGACTATTACTTTGCTGATCAACGTAATTAAAGCAAGCATCGAGAGTCGCGTCATCGTGTGACAGCAAGAATTTTTTATCAACTCCTGATTTTTCTCAACATTTGCATATCAATTATCGGATGAATCACCAAAGAATATTTTTAGATATTATGAGTGCGTGGATGCACATATATTTTATATTCATGAATTTATTTAAGTGAAATGCATTTTCTATATATATACTTATGAGAAAACGAGTCAACAATTTCAATGGGATCGAGCTTTCATTTGGCATGTTTTCATTTAGACTAGATAAAAAATATATGTTTACCAACTTACGTTCATCACGCAAAAATAAATATAAGCTCAGAGTGCAAACAAACATCCATGCAATCTCGTAAGTGATGAAAGTGATGAAAGTGATGATTAAAGGATGACGAAACAGGTCAGTCTATTTAAGTATTAACCTTTTGGTATAGGTTTTCATAAAGAGTTTAAAAAATGATATTAAATTTAATATAAATTTAATAACGTGAATAACGCAATGAAAATCTGTACAATTATTTTTAAATGTAAGCAGGAATTACGGAGAAACATCTACTGAGATCAAAGTTGTTAATTGCTGGGTAATATAAAAAATATAAAACAAGTATAAAAGATTCACAATATGAATTGTGTTTAAAAATATTTATATATATTTATATATAGACACAGTTTTATAATTACTCAATTTCGCGATGCATTTTCAATTTCAGAATTTGCTTCTTTTATCTAGAGATTGAAGAATATATTTATATAATGCCTATACAGTCAATTGCAATTATTATTTTTATTATCACCGCTGCAAACACAATTCCTTTACTAAATTATTATGTATAATATGATTATAGATGTTTGAACTTTTCACCTCAATAATCCCGGAATGCTTTCAAGGCTGTGTAAGCCCACCAATTTTCATAGAGATCAATAGAATGTTTCAAAAGATTTGCATTATAATAGAAAGAAAACATTAAATGACACTGTTCCATAAAAATTCTTGATTTAAATTAGTTTTGTAATTAAATTTCAAAATGGAAATTATATAAAGATTTATTAAATAAATTTTTATTTATTTGTCTTGTAATTAAATTTATACTAAAGCCTTTCGTTTTTTAAAGAAATCTTATAGGTGTCTATCTATGAACATCGATATTTGTTAATTAAAAGATTGATGGGAGACCGCTTTTATGAATTTAATTACGTTTGCTGGATGCATAAAAGCGAAATATCAATTTTTAATTTTGTCTTGCTCGAGGAAGGTCATTTATACTTACAATTAGTGAGATTCACCGTTAGTAATATGCCTCGAGATTCATTAATTGTAAGATTTCAAGATTACATCGTTGGTTACCTGCTTTCTGCAAATTCAGAACAAAGTCTTCAAAGACCGGAATAATTAAAATGGTAGATCTTCAAAGACAAAATGAGAAATACTCGGTTGTTCCGTAATTTGCTAACCGGATAATGACTGTCAAATTCACGTGCATCTTCTCATTGTTATGCTAGAGTAGCTCTGCAAGTCATTAATAGAAAGTTTCTCGATGAATCTTAAATCGAGCTCTTTCTTTCACAGAAAATCTCAGCCATGAGACTTATAATTATAAAACTATTTAATAGAAGTAGCTAAATAGTTTCATAAAATTATATTTAATCTGTATGCAATATTGAAACACATAAATGTAGATTGTAAAAATAATTTCAAGATCTTTATTTTAACGAAAAGTTAGACAAAAATCGTCTATGATACATTTTTATAATTACAAAAATGAAATGAATGGATTGCAAGCAAAATTTTGATAAAGATTAATCGGCTGCAAGTTCGATCAAATCCATTTTTTATCACCTTTTAAAATCATGGATTGAGGATATATTCAATGAGTGAAAAAGTGACTTGAACATTTTTATTATGATATTATATCCCCCAAATAGATAACATATAGTAGCATATTTGAAATAAAATGTGAAAGCGTATAAACTGCGGACGAATCGATAATTAAAACGATGGGAAACGTGAGATTCGCGAAATAGATTTTTTATTGTTAAAATGGAGAGGCTAGAGATTTTCATCTTTCAGTGATTTGACAAGCGAATTTTCCGCGTGAAAGAATTCGGACTGAAAACACAGTGAAATTTTTGAATGTAGATTTTTAATTTAGATGTTCGTACCGTGAGAGCAAGTAAAATACACACGGAAGGAAGAACAAAAGACTGTGAATTGCGCCGAAATAAATAACAATTTTTGGCCTAGTTCTGTGTTGTTTGATCTCATATGCGATTGGCAAGTAGCTAAATATTAAACTATAAAAAAATAAGAGCAAAAAGAAAAGCAAAGAAATTCACTCTCTATATACGTACGTAAATATACGTTAAAATAACAAATATTTTGATTAATTTTGAGGAAAATTAATGTGGATGTGGGAACAAATTTTTTCCTTTTATATGTATAGAAATGGTTTTGACAGAAATATATTTGTGAAAATTTGAGAGTTTTGTGGAATTAAATTTCTTAGAAGATACAAAAAAATGTATCAAAATGTAATTATTTTATTCATTCAAACTCACTAAAATTTGACTTTACTTTTATGCTATTTAAGAAAATAATTTAACATTTAATATTTTGATTTAAGATAATTTAATAACATGTGACTCAACGATAACAAGAATTCCGATAAAAAATAGTTTTTCTCAAAATTTTATTTAAAAAATAAGGCTTCCAAAATGTATCAGAAAGCATAGTTCCAAAAATATTATTTGGAAATTTAGAAACAGTTATACATTGACAAATTTACAATTTTTATGGTAAAATTAAAAAAAAAATACACAATCTATATTGCTTGATTTATCAATGAGAGAAGTAAATAGATTAATTTAGTATCAAAAAATTTTAATACTTGCGTACATGAAATTTTCTGCAGAGATGTCTGCTTCGTTTCGACGCGAGTCTGGCGCCTCAAAGGCGCGAGAACTCATTTCATCCCTTACTTAGACGAAACATTGATGCACTTCACAACGCCAAGTAAAATTCGGACTGCGCAAAATCAAAAAGAAAAAAAGGAGAGAGAAAACACATCTCATGTCGCGGACGATCTCGTTAAGATAAAACCACCCTTTCGTTACAGTGACAACCGTGATTCGTAGAGTTCTTAATGAAGATGGCCCTCTCTTGTAGGGATCACACGCGTAATGGAACAAGCGACTAATGTCCATTTCTACCACGGCAGATTAACTTTCATCTTGGTTTAACTTACTTTTCATCTTTTTCTAATTTTTAGGACTAAAAAAAGATAGAAAGTAAGTTAAACCGAGATTAAAGTTAATCTGCCGTGGTAGAAATGGACATAAGAGTTTCTTGTCCCGTTTTCTGATGGTAAAATTTTTTCAAATGTCTTCAAATGTATGTATCTTACAATAATACCGCGATGTCGCGCGCGAACGTGAAAAACCACTGCGACGCGGCGACGCGATTTAATGGAGATTTACGAAAACATTGTTTCTTGTTATTTCAATTTTAAAAGTCTAGTCCCGGGTCCATTTTCTCACGTGATTCGTGAACAGCGTTTCTAAACGCAAAACACGATTAGACTTAGAGCAATAAAAATAGATATATCTGCGAAAAGAGATAACTTTAACTCGCCAGTAGTATGATTGAAAACCGAATCAGAGAAACTTTTTAAGTAAGAGACTCTTTTAACTTTTTATTGCTTCTGGAAACAATTATTTCTAGATAAAATTAAATAGAAAAAGCAAACCTGACTTGTTAAATATAATTGCGCTCTTTATGAATGTCGTACAAGAAAAGAATATGAATGTACAGAATATTTTCTTTCGGAAATCAGCGAGGACCAACAATAGAATATTTTAATATATCTTATTTGCGGAAGACACAAAAAATTATTTACATAAAAATGATACTTTTTTTTTAAAGAATGACACCTCACATTTTAAAAATACATAGCTTCGTCATATTTCACGATCGAGTAAATGAAACGTGACCTTTAAAAAATCAATATATTCTCCCTGTGATCACAAATTTCTGAACTTTCTCTACTTTGTTCTTCAACCTTTTCACGTACATATCTCCCCAGACATCTTAAATATCGATAGACCGATCGTGAAGCAATCCTGCCGAGCGTCATAAGAGATCAAGTTATATCAACTCGTTCGTGATTCGCGTCACAAAACAATTTCTTAATGAAAACATTTCCGGAAAAGAGAATTCGTGCGTGAGAGACCGCGAGGAAGAGAGTAAGAGTCCTTCCACCACCTTGTCACCTCATCGCGAGAGGGTGGCGAAGTTGGAGGGATGAACGAGAGGCAGGGCAAGAAGAGGACGCTTGCGCCCCGTGACCGCGTGGCCGCTTTCGAGCGGCCACCTGTGCGCCCACCCTGGCTCTTTCTCTTTCTCCCTTTCTCGTCCCGTCTCTCTTTCATCCCCCCGTCGAAAGCACGGCGGCTTCCCATATATATAAAGGGTCCCTCGGTATCGCCACACTTCGCATCATTACCGCCGTAACGTGCGAGCCACTCAATCCCCGCTTGTCTCTCTCTCTCGTCATCTGAGACTCTGATAACGCTCAAGAATTCGAACCCGGTGAGTTCGACGATTTGTTTCTTGTGCACTCTGCACGTTCTTTTGTGTCGCCCCTTATTCTCCCTTTTGTTTTCTTCTCCTTTTTGATTAGATGTCTGCGTACTTGACAATTTCCAAATTCCTACGTGAAAGATGTGTTTTACTGCAATTTTGTTTTGAAATTAGTATAAAATCTTATTACAAGTAACTGGACATCCAATTTTTTATTTATTGTTGATTCAGAATTAAATTAATACATTTTGCGTTTTAATTATAGAAAAAAACTAGAAAGTATTATATTTTAATATTTTTTGTTTTTGTAAAGAAAATTACGAATCTTTCATTAAGATTTTTCAATGTAAACTTTTGTTATAAATATAATTATAATATTACAGTAGTATTACAGACATTTGTTAATAATATTCTTCCTAAAATCACGAATTATAGATTTTAGGCTTAAAGCTCCTTTCCGTTTGTTTTATTCTTATCATGGATAACTTAAATTCTATAAATCACGTAAGAATATTTGATAAATCAGATTCAACCATAAAATATCTAATATAATAGATTGATTTGTAGTACATTTTTAAAAAATATGTTTTATTGTTTTTATTATTTTCTTATTTGTCTTTGTTTTAACGATATTTATACATCATTTGACTATATAAAAAATAATAGTAATTATTACATTTAATTTAATATTAAAATCAGATTTTTGTATTAATTAAAATGACGATAAAGCAATCAATTACGAATTGGTTGAACAAAGTTCTTCGCTAGTTTTTCGCAGCTTAATTAATCTTTATTTTTCATTTATATTTCTTGGCGACAAATATGTCAATCTAAAAAAACACAATCTTTTATATTTATTAATTAGTGTACATGCGTTTTACTTTATGTTTTAATCTCGTTGATCAAGTTGATCAATCACGACGTGTGCATTGCAACAACAAATTTTCGGAAGAAACCATATATCTCATATTGTATATCAATTCGTATCGTTTTTCTATATTATGTATAATTATTCCAAAATCGACGAGCAATTTTAAATTTTAATTTTCAATTATAATTTAATTTTGCATATTTTTAATAATTATACAATATATAAATATTTATTGAGAGATATAAATTAGTTTGAAAAAGTTTACTTTACAATTATAACAAATATTATTACTTATTTATAACACAAACAATATAGACATTTAATTTACTTCTAAAACACGTGAATAATTTTATAGTTTATAATAAATGGCATCCCGAAGAGACACAAAATTTAAAAATCTATGAGTATGGTTAAAGAACATTAATAAAAAGATATTAATAAAAAACAGTAAAAATTAGATCTTTATTTAGGTCTCGTGGCTTTTTTCATATTTTTTTGCAAAACTTGTTAGTTTTACAAAAAAACAATTGAAAAAAATTTAGATGCGTAACTATACTGCGTATACATCCAATCAATGGAGATTTAAACAAAAAACGCTTTTGTATTTCTCATAAAAATTGAGTATGCTGTCTTTATGATTATGATGTACGTAATCCATTGAAAATATCCGGCGGCGCGGTCATTACTATTTTTTTTATCGCGATGTAATGGGTGATAAATTACTAACGTAGGTCAAAGGTATAAAATAGAGGACAAAGAAAGATTGATATTTTTTTATAATGTATTATATGGGCTTACGTAACTGGGGTATTTCGCGAATTCTAGAACAGTTTGATGAAAAATCTGTAATTATTTTCCGTTTATAGTGTATATTATACATGTTTCATATTTAATATGACATAAATTGTTATTGTTGATTTGCACTTAAAGTTTCACGTTATGTGCACGCCGCTGTGTATCATACAATAATAACGGTAACTGTTTATTCAGTGTGATTTGTTTGCACTTTAAATAGAGAGACTTAGTCGCATTTCCTCGGACATTGTAATAAGTACAGAAATACATTTGAGTAAAAGCATTATAATGGAGTTTAATTAAATCAAACAGGCTTTTTCTGTATCTATTAAAATCACTATAACTCGTAATAAATCTTGTAAAATTATAAAACCTAAAAAATCTTGAATATTTTCGCGCGCAAAATATTAAATTTTTATTTTGTCTACATTACCATTTTTATAACACTTACCATTTTAACAAATTATGATGGTGCTTTCCTGCATACATTTTTTATGTTTTGCGTATTAAAGCAAATATTGTTTTTACATAATTACTCGAAATATTAATTTCCACGCCTTATTACTTTACGACGCATGTGATTATGTAGATTATAAATTTTACGGTAGGAGATTTAAACGTGCAGCGTGTACTCGCACGTGAACTTGGACATATACAATTCGTAAATAACAAGTTGCATATTTTTAAATCCGCTTTTCTCAAGAGCTTTTCGCAGTGCGCGTACACATTTTGTCAAACTTGTCGACTGGAAATGCGTGGGCGTAATGCATCCACTGCGTTAAATACCGATGCCATTGTGTGACCAAAATTCATTTAACTTAACTCCCGTTACCCCATTATGTTCGTAATACATACACAAACACGTATACGCGATATAATCAAAGTCATCTGGGACTGATAACTGAGCAGCTTGGAAGTTTCACGGGACAATAAGTAATTGTGGGGAAACAAAATCGGGATCCGCACAAGGTAATTTGCGCAAATGGAAATTTCACGAGATTTCACCTGAAAAGCTGCTTTTAAAACGTAATTCCACGATAGGAGCGGTATCCAAAATCGATATTCCGTTACAATGTCCCATCATTGCGCAACAAACTGTGCTTTTCGCCAGTGCTCGTTTATTAAGACGTTTCACTAATGACTAATTAGCGCAAAAGATAATTACGGATATCGTCACGTGGAGACTGAATGTCGACGGAGCAATGATAATCGATTTTCTTTCCGCCGTAGTGCCTTTCTTGCTTAATTATTGATACTCGCTGATTACACAACAAATTCAGTTATTTTTCTTGAGCGCTGGCAGGTAAATACGTTAAAAGTCGATATAAGTAACGCGGGGAGTATTCACGGGCAAAAATACGTCAGTGAGCAAAAAATACGATTTTACCATCTTCGCAGCGTAGCGTAAATTATTTATGTTCTTTAAAAGCCCGTGCAGCACGTACCGAATAAAAGGATGAGCAATTATTACTCGGGAGAAGCTCGACAAATTGCCGTTAATCAAGCATGAGAAATGCGGGATATTCCTGGAATATTCCTCCACATTATTATTATCTGCTCGCGTCATGAAGTTTTGGAATTTTCAAATTATAATTTAATCTTTTGTTAGGAAAACTGGAATGCACATTCCATACAATTAACAGCTAATAATAGAAGTTTCTAATTCAGACAAAATTCAGACAATAATATGTATCATCGTACATTTGTTGAAAATAATTAACATGGATATACTTGCTACATACATTATTAAACTTTTTATTAATAAAAATATACTACAAAGATTTGAAATTATTATTCGAACCGTTCGCTCTCTCTACAAGCTTGTCTTTTTGAAAATTACATCTTACAATTAGCGAAATCTTGATTGAAGTCTTAATTATTAAGCGGTTCAACGATAACTCGGAAACTTCGAAGAAAATAGTCTGCTATTAGAGATAATGAAGAAATTGTCTTCGAATTTATCACAATTTACATACAAGAAGTTTACATGGAGAAGGTTTAGAAGTCTTCCGAAAAACAACCATGCAAAATTTTTGTTTTATACTATCTAAAAACCCGATGATAGGAATACTCGCATCCTTATATTAAATTTTGTATTATCTATTCAAGTTAGTTTGCTTTAGATTTTAGGAAAAAATTAATTTATAATTTTACATGTCGTATATTTTGTTATATGATATTTTTATACATTTGTGTTCTGATTTTTCACGTTTTTTCGTATTATGCAACATGAAGATATAAATTTATCCGAAATTCCGAGTGTTATACGTCGTCTAATGTGAGGTAAACCAATTACGCATCGACATGTGTTGCGATCGTGTATATACATCGAGCACGCGAAAACGATTAAACGAATTTACTTCGGTCAGTGCGGTGTGAGTAATCAACGGATCATACGCTATAATTCGCTCTCGTAGAATGGAATTGGATTCGACAACTTGGGTTCTATCAGTAACTTAGGTACGCGGCAACAATCAGGAACTGTCACGACATAAATAACGACTAGATCCCTCTAGATCCATTATACCAGATTAGAACATAATTTCAAATTTATCTATTTAATAGAGATACTTGGGGTGAAAACTATATTTTAGGAAATAAATTAAATTTTAACGAAGCTTTATTGGGTCATATTTGTCATGGATATATATTTTTGTTTATATTTTAAATATTTGTCTGTCTTATTTAAAATCAAATTCTAATTGCATTTTTCAAAGTTATATTTCTAAATATTTTTTATTATTCAATAAATATTTCAAACTATAATGAGATAAAATAAATAATATTTTATTTGTTTAAAGAGAAAAGCAAAATTATATCAGATATGCATTTATAAATATATGAATAATACACGGAATTATAAAGCGTATATTATGATGTTTTCGTTATTTTTCTGCAATTCTCTGGCTTATAGAAAGAAAAGAATAATATTGTTTCGATGCTACGTGATTTATTTACAATATAATCTGTATTTCTGTTCAGAAAAATTCACGCGCAGTTTTTTCTTTAGATAACCCATAATATTGTTCGTATGTTGATATTCTAAAAATTTTTAACGAACTTCCAGCGACAAGGGAATGGAAGTTATAGTAGCGTTAATGGACTTTTTCAACCTTGATAAATAAAGCATAATATGTTTACATGCATTTTCTGCCACGCGATTAATGCTAAAGAAATGGAAATGGAAGAAGGCAGGAAGGGCCGTATCTTTTCGCGGTAAAAGAAAGAAAGCGTCGAAGGGAATCGCTCGGTTTTGGAATAGGCGTCATTTATGTAAATACGGATACGTATAATGGAAATCTATATCTGAATTTCACGGCCGAAGACGCAGATTGTACGCCGGCACGGGCGCTGTATATACACGGACAGGGCCTCCTGCCCTGTAGTCGTTCCCGTATTAATAGGGGTTGCCTCTAAATTAATACATCGTTCGGAACAGAGATTGTAATGCTAGCACGAATACCCTCATCGTGATAGATTGTGGTGGTACACGAGTTGCGTGGAAATAATAATTATATAAATGATATGGAGATGTCACATTCACGCGACACTTGCGAAGCGTGTCATCCAATTTAATGTTTGTCAAAAAATTAACGTATACATACGCACTTAATTCTACAAACGTGACCCGCGCGCGTATCATGCGACACGCGTCGCTCCACGACGCGGATTCGATCCAGTTCGCCTTTTTGTAGTAGAAATTAATTACAATTCGATGAATTATTCAGGGAGGCGCGATGTCCATGTTGATAGTTTCCTTCTTTCCTCCTGCTTCTTGTCGTGTCACTTGAGCTGTTACACGAACAATAATGTAGCTGACTAGATAGTGACATAGAAATACAGCTCGTTAATATTGTGACCTCGACAGTATCGATAACGTGACCCTTTGAGAATTGAGAGGGGTGCGCTTTGACTCCCGAATGAGCTGAAAGATTTTGTCGATAAAATGATATTAGGCTGACGATGAAAAAACATGGAAAATTTTCGAAACTTTTGATCAGGAAATTGTAAAATGATGTAATGTCAGTTATGAAACTCGACAAATTTTTCGATAAATGAGGTAATCTTCTACTTTTCTACTTTGAAGTAATTTTCCACTTCCGTGAGTATTAAATGATTTATTCAAACGAGGTTCAATATATTCTTATTAAAAAATAAAAAAATCATACATATGTGTAGGAACTGCTTTGTTGTAGAATATTTAACTTTTTAAAAATGGAGTTCAATTAATGGTACTTTTGAGTTCTTTGATAACTTCTATTACTTTTTTGCCAATTTAATACATAAAAGTAACGAAAATATGAGATTAAAAAATGTAATAACCAAAACGACAGAAGGTTTAAAAAGTTAATAACAATTACGCGAACCATATATTTCTCTATAGTGAAACTAATTGTATAATCAGACCACGTTAAAACAAATACGATAAAATAACTGTTAGGTTTGCAGTAGCGTTAACAGCAGTGACCCGCAAACCTTAGCATAATAACGAACATAAATTCATTAAATGACTCGGAATGCGTTACGCTCAGATAACCTTTTACAATGGACACGTGAAAATGATTTAGCGAAATATCTCGCATGTTAAAATTATTATAATAATCCTCCGGAGAGCCGCGTTGCCTCCAAGTAATGTCTCCTGAGCCGGCGATGTTATTTAACAGCAGAGCTCATACTTGGCTCGATTGTTATCACACTGGTCTTGAATTTATCTTCCCTCATTTTCGTCAAGCGTTCGCGGTGGCCAAACGTCACATGGGGGAATTATATCAGCGTCGACAGGCGTCGTACATGTTTCAGCGGGGCCGAAGCTTCTACAAAGCGCGAGTTCTAGTGAAGCGAAACGCTACCATCGCGTTATGTTGTGTCGTGCTGCACTGTTCATTGTTCGAACGACGAAGTAGAACCAGGGATGACGATCTTTCGTTCTCGCAATGCAAAAAAAAAAAGAAGGAAGGAAAACTGTTCTTTGCCAAGCCGATTAGATAACACGCTTGGCACATATGCGCGCGATCTCGACCGCACATGCTCGGAGCAAAATACGTTTAGGTCCGCAAGATCGACCAGAGGAATTAAATCACATGTAGAATCGTTCGTTTGATTGCAGAAGACGGAGGAGAGCACTATGTACGCTAAACGTTCCGCAGCTTTCATTCTTCTCGTCGTGATAGTCGGCCTCGTGAACGCCACTGAAAATTACATGGATTACGGAGGTAAGCTATCATCTTACTCTTGTTCCACAAATTATTTATTGAAAGGATACACGCATAGAATACAAGGAATACTCATACATAAGATAGTCGTGTGTAATAATTACTTCTCGGTTTCCTTAAAACAATTATTTATTTTTTTGATGGAGTAAATCCAATTTTGTTGCTGGAATTGATACGGCATGTTATACTTATATTGCATTAAATATACTGAATAACTTTTAGACTTGTATTATTCTTGAAATAAGCTCTTTATACTGTTATACTTTCTTTAAGACAGAACAATGATAACAATAAACTTTAATACTTGTTCAAAGCTCATCATTCTGACAAATTCTTATAATAAATACCTCTCGTTCTTTCGTAAAGTTCCCTTTTTTCCGAGCTATCCCCTCGCGCTATAAGTCTCATTAAAGTTTCACTCTTACTTGGCATGATAACACGTTTTGTATTCCATTACGGGTAATGCCGCGTATCAACGCGAGACCGTCGCCAGCGTGTCTCCTACCACAATAATTAATGATCGCGAAGAATGGCTTATTAAGCCGTCGGCTTCTAGACCATAGCGAAAAATGTAAATCTAATTAAACCTTCCATCGCATTGCACTCGTTAATATGACGGTTTCGCCTTGTTATGTTGTGTTTTTTTTTGTTATTAGCGTTATCACCACGCGTATCTACAGAATAATTCATTTAGCATAATTCAAATGTATTTTTATATTAATATATACACTTTAGTAACAAATTATCTGACCTCTATATATATATATATAT
>VBVQ01002103.1:0-27511 GCA_011636635.1 Tetramorium simillimum | reverse complement strand
GCATCGGGGGAGATAGGAAGAGGAGGAGAAGGGAATTGATTTTAGCGCTGGGCTTTGTGAAATGAAACCCGGCCGAGCCATCGCCATTAACAACGATAAAAATAATCCAATCCGACGTTTGTTTGATCTATCAGCGCCTATATTTCGTGCACGCTCTATTCGGCTGATTACGATCCTTCTCGATTTAGGCGGCGAGCCCGCGCGCCGCGCGGCGCCGCGCCGAAGCCGAGCCGAGCCGCGGCCTCGGATCCCGCGCGCGCGAGCAATCGCGGTCCGCGCGCGGAGATCGAATTTATCGAATCGTGCTCGTCGAACTATATTCGCGATAGTAATTTCAATTACTAGCCACTTTCCGTCACTGCGTCGGATTTTCTTTGTCGTCGGACCCAACATGATTTGGATTAAGCCGGTTCCACGCACGGCGTACATACGCCATACGTTGGCGAATACAGTGGCCATTCGATGCTGGGCGCATGCGAATATATCATATAATATCGGGCATATCATATGAATATATAACATGCCGAATGTGTGCTAATGCTTAAAAAAATGAACAGGCAATTGCGGCAAATGATGTTGCGATTCACGTGCAACTCTCATGAGATAAAAAAGAAAATTTATTTGCAGCCGTGATTGTAAACGTATGATTTTTTTTTAAATCTTTATAGTATTTACTGCGTATTTTTTAAAAAGAAATTATTAAATTGTTACTTGTGGACTCCTTAAGAGTACAATAGATAACATAAATAATGTAGCAAAAGAAAAATACGAGCTATCTATTATCTAATAAACAGACTACTGAGGAGTAATCTAAATAGTATTTAAATAGAAATATCATATATAATACACTTTTCTTTGGCAGATCAATAGTGGCTAATTTTTTAAATATTCTTTTTTCAAAAGTCGTTGCGAATATGTCCAAAATTGATAGAATTTTGTCATTAACATTAATCATGTCACGAGTTAGCTTTACAACTTTCAATTATTCAAGAAAATTTGTGCCGCAAAAAATTGGGCTCGAATTCAATTTTCTAATACTGCGCTTTCCGCAATTATCCATTATTGTGTATCACCAATAGTAAAGTTTATGTTATAACGTGGAGAAAAGGCGGATTACGCAGTTTTATTGAATAATTATCTTTTTCCGATTATTACCTTTTTTTTAATAATATCCTTTGACAGACAAAATGTAAAAGAGAGAGTGGCTTGCGTGGCTGCAATTTCGAATCATCGAGATAATCGCAAAGTGCGTTTTTCCCCATTTTATAGCGATATTATGTAAAACAGGGAACAGGCGAACGCGGAGAATCAGGCGGCGCGGTATTGAATTTTGTACGTTAATTTATTTGAAAAAGTTAATGATGGCAGCCGGCCGATCATAAAAAATATTCGGCCAAAAAATGGTCGGAATACGCAAAATGAAATGAAATGAAATGAGGAAGCAGGTAACGCACAAACTCGAAGCGCTGCAAACGATATTTAATTTCTCGCTTCTGTTTGATGTAACGTTTTCGAAATAAATAATTAAGATGGGTCGTCCGGACGCGGCAGGAGAGTACAATTTTCAATCATGATTAATGATCCGCATAAAACTATGCTCAAGTACGTACAGAAATACGTGTAATTTTTACGGGAAAATAAGTTAACGAGGAAAAAAAAGAAACGCGTGCTCTTTTTGTCCAAGATAAAAATCACACGAATGACTATAAAGAGATTTATTTCCAGTATAGTCAGCGATCCTTGTTAGAATCTTGACTGTGGATCGTATGCTAAATGAAAGAACGAGGAATGGAACAGGTAATTATCATAATTACATAATTATAATAATTGAACATACTCTTAATTTATCTATATGCTAATTACTTCACGCCAGCCCATCCATAATCCTTACATATGAATTATTAATCGGCGCTATACGCGGCGCGGCGATTACTTATTAAAAATAAGCTCGCGGGGGCGGCGAAATTCAACGAATAATCATTCGTCGACAAAGCCAAGTCGTGGCGAAAAAAAGCTCGCGCTATAACCACCAATCGACAGAGCCAATTGGTTGGTCCTAATTGGTCAATTCAAAATCTATCGCGGCTTTATAATTTGTGCGGGAGAGTCGGGTTCTCTATCGGCTTAATTTCTCATCGTGTAAAAGCCGCCCGAATATTGAGAGAGAAAGAGAAAGAGAGAAAATGTGTGTGTTTTTGTGATGCTACTTTACTACCTATTTTATTACACTTCAAAATCATAAGGTTCTTTTAAATTAAATGGAAAATTTTTCCCATTTGATCCCATCCGCACATTTTCTAAAATATTTAGATACACGACGGCATCACTTCCATTGAACGGACTTGTTTATGATGATAGTGACCGGTGATGTGTCGTCCGTTTCCTTTCGGAGTAGTTGAACGCCTCCTAGGGATAGAACAAATAACTTTGTCCGATAGCCAGAGTTTTCGCGGAAAGGCAAGCAAACGTCGACACGGAAGGCGGCGGAAAGAGTCGGAGAAAGAGAGAGAGAGAGAGAGGAGGAGGAGGGGGTCGAATTCATTCGTAATTCATGGAGATCGGCCGACAGCCCCGTCAAAACTTCGAATATTCGTCCATCAAACGTTTTCCCCGTCAACTTTCGCGGTGTCTAACGGTTTCCCCCGTCCCCCTCCCTCGCCGTCGGTCCAGCTGACGGCTCTTCCCGGAGAAAATGATAACCTCGTTTCCGACCACTTTGCGTCGCGCCACGTACGAGTTTCACGAACTTCCCCCCCTCGTCGTGTACCTGACGTAATCGCGTTACTCTCCCTCGTTCTCTCGTTCTCTCCCCCCCGGGTTGCGCCGTTCTTGCTTCTTTTTCGGCGACGTCGTGGTGTCGGTACAACGTCAAAACGTCCTACGTGACCACTGATACTGAGAGGGTGATGCCGTCCCCCATTTGACGTCCTCCACGACGATCGAAAACGCTTCCTCGCACAAGACAAGTAGCGAGCAGCGCGAGAAATTCATCGTCCGACTCCATCGTATTTGAATTATCGATAACATACATAAAACGTGCATAAGACGACGCCGTCGATGGAGCGAGAGTAAATTAAACGTCTATAAATATTCCCCGCTGGTAATTAACAAACGATCATACATCGGACGGATGTGTTTCGTGGGTTTTACAGCATGTACGTGACATGGAGGAAAAGCGGCGAAATAAAAAAACCGTTTACGCACGAGTCCCTCTTGCGCCGTGAGCCACCCCTGCGCCAACATACTTTTATTTCCGCTTTCTCTCGTGTTATTCGAGCCGCCTGTTCGAAAAATATTTCTCGCGATATCAAAATTTACCGAAAACTATACGTAAAGAGATTTTTACCGCCTTATCCAGCGTCATTCGGGAGATTATCGAATATCTACCGTGCAACATGTGTGATCAATTGATCAGTTCGATCGTCCTCTCTCTGTCTCTCTCTCTCTATTACCAGAAAGGTAATAGCGCGTTAATTTTTTCGCAGAGCGGATAGAGGGACGACTTCGCGCCGACGACGGACGAAACAAGTGTCAGTGGCGCGGTCGCGAGTGGGTGGATTATCCCCATAAAAATCCGGGAGGGCGAGAGGAACGGGCGATGGAATGGCAAGCGCGAGGGGGGGAAGCTCGAAGGGGGTGAAAATTACGCGATGCGCCGGAAACGACAGAAAATATAAACCAGGTGAAATTTCGCAGGCAGGGAATATACCGGTTCGGCGTCGGAGTACAAATACGAGAGACTGTTCCACCCCTCTCCTTTGCCCCGCGGCCCTCTTTCTTCCTGTCAGTCGCACCGGGCGGCGGCGTCGTTTTTACTGCGGCCTGAGCGCCGCGGCGTTAAATGTTCCATGCCGCCGAATATTCGCATCGCACGCTTCCCCGGGATATCCCTTTATTTCGTCGAAATAAAGGCATAAACTCGCGATTAGGCGGGAAAAGGGGGGGGGGGGCAGGGGGCAGCGGCGACGTGAAAAGGCGCCCGTTAAAAACAACTGCTCGCGCTCCCGTGCGTGTTGCGCGTTCCCCGTGCATCATCGAACAACTCGAAGAACTTCGAGAGGATCGAACCGACTACGTAATACACAAGAAATAGTAATACATAAGAAAAGATGTAACAGGTGACATTATGAAGTCAATGCTAATTGACGTTTGCATGACAAATTAACGATACGATTTCACGTTTAACAATTTGTCGTTCATAACAATTTGTAATTTGAAGAGATAATTTGTCGTTAATCGCACGTTAATTTACGTATTCGTTTCAGTACGTGATAAATATACATATAATCTGAACGGTCAATTATCCGATATGATAAATCCCGTCTTTGATACCGTTATCGTGGAACGTAAAAACTTGGAGCAACTCCTTTCTTTTTTGTGACCGTTGATTACATACTCATAGCTGGTACAATAATAACGTCGTAAGATGCTCGTAGATGAAGATTAATACCTGGATAATCACACGGTGGTAGTGAACTTGATATTTCAAAAGAGAATTATCGCCGGCGCGTTACATTTCCACGCGTATTATTTGCTTGGAACAACATTCGCAAATATAGCACACGATATTCTAAAACTACAGTTTTTTAATATTTTTCTGTCCTTTGGAAACTTATATTCAGTAATTACTTTATTAATTAGTCTCGACTAATATTCAGATATTTTCTCTTATTATAATTAATATTTTTTTATAATTGCAACGGAATATACGCACATATATGGTATGTAGTACACATACGTATCGTATTGCTTCGATAAATGAAAACGTAACTTTTATTCGACAAAATCGATTTTTAATTTCAAACATTTGGATTTAATGCTCGAGACTGCAGTTTTGTGGTACGCCGAGGGCGAGCGAGGGATTGAAGCGATCGGCATTCAAGGATGATCAGAGTCTTATAATAATGATGCTAAAGAGAGGGAGGAGGGGGTCCTCAGTGAAGCCCACCTGTGGCACTCAGATTAGGCTCTCCCCGTGCCTCCGTTCAGCCTATCGATTACGAAAGTTCGATTCTTCCGCAGAAAAGGAGTCGGTCTCCGAGGCACTCGAACTAAAATAGTGTATACATATATGGGATAAGGAACTACTGGGATTTGAACCCAGAACCTTTCCGTTATTTAACTTGATTCCTAACGTAAAATTTTCAGGCTTTCTTTAACCGTCGTGAATAAGCAAAATTGCGTTCGGATCGATCGCGCGACTTGAATAAGTCAGGTGTCGTTACATTTCGCATGGGGCCGTTGTTTGACCAATGAGACTGTCCTCTTCTTTGCGAGACAATATCGCCGCCCGCGCGTATCGATCCCTATCAATTTTCGGACGGCTTCCATGGCGATGGTCATTCGCGGAAGAAGAGAGTGTGGCGTTCCGCGAATAGCCGTGGCGACAATCAGGGTCTCAGCCGGGAGGATCGATACATCGATCCCGCGGCGATGGATACTACCGTGACTCGAATCGAGTCGGCGGCTCGTGAATAATTTGGCGAAAGACAAAAGTGACATCCCGATCAATTGCGCCGTGTCAACAAGGATCTTGGCAATGGAAGGCAAACAGTCAAATATTTGATAGCCGCTTGCCGAAATTCAAAAATATTCGGCAAAAATATCGCCGCCGGCCCGACAGAATGGTTAATTCGCTATCCTCTCGCGAATCTTCTCTGACCTTCCCTGACTCCTCCCGCGTGTTTGCACTCCTCCCGCAATCTTATTCACCCGGAACCAATTATCGTTAGTTTTTGTCCGATGGTCGTTTTATGCCTAGCCGGTTAATCACGTTCCCGGCCTAAAACAAACGCGTTTGATGACGCGGAAAGGGTTTCCAATAGGCAACGTCAATCGATCGATTAGTTTCGTAATATGCAAGAACAAAAAAAGAGAGGAAGAGACTTTGCTCCAAAATTCATTTTTTTTTTTTTTCATCAGTAGATTATTTTATATGATGCATTTGAAAAATGTGGAGCGGATGCAAATGTGATCTCTTCGCAGGCTGTAAGCAGGCGGCAAGCCATGATGGCACAGGCAGTAAAAGGTAGGATAAACCGTTATGAATCCGACTATTTACTCGGCGAAACCGCGCGATAAAGATTCCGCGGCGCTGTACCGATCGTTTCGCGAGATCGTGAAATATTCTCGAGTCCCGGACGGAATTTGGAAGCGCGTTTACTGCGCGTGAAACGAGGCCTTAGCGGCGGGTTCTGAATTTTACAAACAAAATACGCCGGGGCGATATACACCCTCGTGATGCGAGCGCCTTCGCGCCGACGGAATATTCTTTTCTCCACGAGACATTATGGTCGCTTTCTTTATACTGTATTACAACAAAGTTGCTAAACTACCTCGCTAAGCTGTCGCGCGTTTTGCACGCGAGGATGCTTCCGGCTAAACTACAGCTATATGTTTCCTTTTTCATTTATAAGTCTAATGACCATTTCTACCAATGCAGATTAACTTTAATCTCGGTTTAACTTAACTTTTCATCTTTTTCTAATTCTTTATTCTAATTCTAAGAGAAAAATATAGTTACTTTTGACCTCAAACCATAATTTTATAATTTTTCTAACAATAAATGTAATTAACCTAACTATATGCATCATTGTGTTAACCGTAATTATCGTTAGAAATATACTAAAATTGTGGTTGAGGCCAAAAGTAACTATATTTTTTTCTCATTGTTCAGTGTGGACTAAAAAAAAGTAGAAAGTAAGTTAAACCGAGATTAAAGTTAATCTGCATTTGGTAGAAATGGACATAATATGAAGATCGCCGTGCGTATTATTCTCGTTTGATTCCCCGCGATACTTGCGGCTTCACGTATTCCATTTACACACTTTGTCTCGACAAGTGCGAGACCCGAGAGATGTGTCTGCGGCGTAGGCAGCGAACGCGAGCGGGAACTGAGACGAAATCGCCAGCGAAGAAAACGCGGGCCTGTCAGATCGGGAATGCGTAGGTATTATGGGCAGGCGGACAAGAAGAAGAACAGGAAGGTCTCTCTCGGTGAACTCGGCCTAAGGCGTTTGCGGGCCTGGGCGTCCGGCGCGCTCTGTACTTACCGCGAAATGAATCAAGTCGCTGGTTCCAAGGCGGGCAGGTGCTTATTACTCACTCGTAGAGACCACGTACGCCACCCCCTCCCCCTCCCCCTCACCCATTCCTTTCCCTTCATATATCCTCGCGCGGAAACCCTCCCTTGCCCTCCGGCTTCGGCCCGAAACTCCTCCTTTATCGTTCGCGCCTCGAATACCTCGGAAATCTCTCGTTCTCTCTCTCTCTCTCGCCCCCGCCGTCTTCCTCCTCGTCGCTTTCCTCGTTGCAAAGCTCGCGATTATCGCGCGTGAGAATAACGCTCGTAGTCCAGGCCCGAACTTCCCGCTGGAAATTCCAGATTCCGATTCCGATATTACCGCGGATATCTGCAAGTTGCACGCCGCGGCGCCGTTCCGCCGCTCCAACGCCAAGATTTTCACGCGGGGATTCGATCGTAGATTGCCGACCGTTTGCGTTTTCGATCGTGTCAAAGAGTAAATCAAATTCGGCGCACATCCTCTCCTCTCTCGGCTTGAGGTCGGTCTCGCGCGATCGCCGAAGGCTTAATCGGTACCTTCCGAATTTCCGCGCGCGCGGCACGCTAAGCTGATCACAGGAGCTTCCTCCCGTATAGTCGCGCATCCAAATGCCGGGGCGTGCGGGCGTAATGGGGTAACGCGATTAGCTGTCGGTTGGCTTTTCTCGCAGGTGCATAACGCCGGGCGCGCGCGTGAAATTTCGCCGTTGCGGAGTTTGTCGTACGGACGCCGAGCGAACGCCCAGGCAAGGAGCGAAGAGAACGATGGGGGGATGGGGAACGCGTTCCTCTAATGGCGGTCATCTCGAATACCCCGAGGCGGCTATTGTCTCGGTTTATGCCTTCCTTGCGTATATACCACGTCGTGCGCGCATTGCAACAATCTTGGACCACCGACGACAGGCGTCTCTCGCCGTACCGGCGAGGAACCCCTTCGATCGACGACTCTATATCTGACTATAATTACAACTATAATTCACGCAGCTCGAGGAAAAAAAGGACGCAATCCGCGCGAGAGTCTCTCGCAAAAAGCGCTCAATCTCTCACGCCGCACTCTACGGCGCGAGAAATGCTGCTCGTATCAAATAAATATTTTCTGAAAGTCAATCGTCCGAAGCCTAAATCATCCGCGCGCTGTCGCTTCGCCATAAATCGCAGCTGCATTCCCGCAGTCAGACTGACAATCGTTTGTGGTGCGAACGGCCAATCACGCGAAATGCAGCTTCATAGGGATGTCGTGAGAGAGAGAGAGCGAGAGCGAGAGAGAGAGAGAGAGAGAGAGAAAATGGCATTGTAGGCAATCGGTGTAGGCATATGTTTGTGTACGTAACAGAATAGAGGTTCGAGCTCGTGTGAGAAATTGCGCTTACGGAATAAGCGTCCTTCCTTCGCGCCCTCTCCTTCTTCACCCTTCCCCGTGCGGCTGGCGCCCGGAGGGACGATCCCGATCTCTCTCGAACTATCATCCGTGTTTGTATCCATAACGGCGATACGCGTGTAGGTGTGTATATATCCCCTATCGAGGACGTAGTCGCGCGTAATAACTGCGAACGGTTTCGTTCCCGGCGTTCTCCGGGATCAGATTAGGGACTCCGACCGTATTAGATCCTCGTGAGTGCGGCGCGCCGAGATCGTATCGCGGGCGACGCTAAAGAGGAAGCGGTTTCCGCCGCGACGATCGGCCCTTCGCGATCGTCCCCCATAAAGCGCGCGATTAACCACCGGCGCGCGGATAGAACGACACGCTCTCTCCAACAATTTAATCATGTAATTTGCAGTGCAATTCGATGCCTTGGCCTGCTTGGGAATCGTTGTTTCGAGGAGGGAAGAGCCTAATTTTGATGTCTTTATCGAATATTTAAGATATTTAAGATCTCAGCCGATATTTAAGATCTAACTGTTGAGAACTGCACCCAAAAAAAAGTATTTTACATTCAAAGTGATTTTTCTCATAATCTGATATTCTAAGCTTACTGTTTTACGACAAACATATTTTCTCTTTCAATAGAGTGAAAAATATCATGTTTTTACCATTTTTCTCTTGATTTCAGAAAAATCCTTTTGACGCCTATATAAGAATAAAATCCTCTAAGATTTAGAAGATTCCACGTATATAGAAATGATTTCTTTTTGGGTGTGTGATCAAGAAAGCAATCGTTTATTTATATTAAAGAACGTTTCACAATTTTGTTTCGTAAAAATAACTTTAGGATATTCGTGGTAATTAAGTCCAACGTTTTACTAGCACGTCTGATACGATTACTCTGCGAAGCTCGTCGGAAAGCAGAATGGCTTTCGTGCCATGTCTAATCTTATCTCGTTGTCCTGCTCGTCCGTCTCCCTGGTGTCGTTGAATCGCTCGTAAATCGAGCGTGCTGAGAGAGAGAGGCCTCCCACGGGTTGTTCGCTTCGAGAGAATCGATTTCGCTCCCGTGTTTGCGGGATTGCGTCCCGACTGGATCTTCCGCGGCAAACCCTTCAAAATCGCTCTTTGACCGCTCGCGCCCCTTGAAATCCTCCCCATATCAGATCCTCTCGAGGAAAGAGCTAGACGGATCGCTAGACGGATTGCCCGGCTTTCGTCCAATGGCGCTCCGGACATTCCGAAAAATTAGTGCGAGCTGTCCCATCGCGATTGACCGTCGCCGAGATCGATTCACGGTATTACGCTCCGTGTTTTAATATTCGGGAAGCGATAAATCGCAAGTGGCAATTTCACGACGGGCAAAGACGCGATTGTTGTAACCTTAACATTTGTGCATATATGCGTATGCGCGTATCTACGTCATCGCGTTAAAATATATATTCTCGCAAGTTTATTTTTGAGCCTCCCCCGGCTGCGCGCGTCTCGTATACTTGTGTTTGGTACCTCAGCCAGTCCCAGTGGGAGCTCATGCTTCATGTAAGGAATCTGACGTGAGTTCCGGCTATGAAGATGTTCTTCGGCTTGCGGTATCAGCCCCCCCGTTGCTTTCACCCATACGAAGGAAGGTAAAACGACGGATCAGCCGTGCAGCGCCGCGCGGCTGCATATTTCATAACGGCTGACACAATTTCCGCGCCTTTGAATCCCTTCGGAGTCCTCTCGCCTCGCGTTTGCATTCCCTAAAAATTTCAACGGCCGAATACACACTCGATCGAGTGTTGTCATCCGTCGTTGTAATCGGCGGCTATCAGAAGAACCCCGCGTCGGTGAATTGTTCGGCCAAGTGTCCTTGTGCGCTGCGCGTTGATCTCGCCCACGCCAACCCGAAAAAAGCGGAACGACTTGGTGCAACGACACAATAACAACGACAACCGAGCACTGACGACGGAAAAAAAAAAAACATCGAGAGAAAATCGCCGAGTGAGTGAGAGGAAGCCGTAGCCGAGCGCGAATTTGACAATAAAGCTTCGTTGGAGGGAGCGGGGGAGAGAGAGAAAGAGAGAGAAAATAGCCGGAGGCGAGTTTTCACATTTAATTCGCGCTCGCTGGAGCAAGGGGGGGTGGGAAAGGGGAAGAGGTGGGATAGGAAGGCTCAGGGATTAACGTCGCGAAATATCACGAAAATATGTAAATATATCGAGAGACAGGCAGTCGAGCGGGCAGCGGGTGGTAGGGTTGAAGTGGGATGAAGGTTTGAGAGGGGTTTGCAGAATCGAGTGGCTAGGGCTGATGGCGGGGTGGATAGGAAGAGCGGAGCTTTCCAGAGCATAGGAGGCCCATTGAAAGATTAAAAAACTCGCTCGCGTGCACGTCGAATCTATACTCACGGACCCTTTTTTTGTCTCTCTCTCTCTCTCTCTCTTTCTCCCTCACTCATACTTTCTCTCTTATCCTCTTTCTTCTCGCGTATAAGCGGAACAACCCGGGGTAAAGCGGAAGGCAACAGTGAGACCGGCTCAGTTATTTAACTACAAAAATGTTCCACCGACGACACCGTCGAGTTGTTTTGATCTCGATTCATATTGGCCAGATTTGGTGCGTGTATGCGCGCGCTCGCGGTATCTTCGTGTTTCACGTTGACTGAGTATATTCTTATATTTTATCAACGCGCGCAACGCGATCGTTTATTTTTTTTCTCTCAGCGGGTGATTATCACCCGCTATCGAGACGATTCTTCCGGGATACAGTCGAAAAACGTGCCGTTAACAAAAGCATATGATTAGCGGCGTACGATTACCGTGAATAAATACGCGCGTGTGGGCGAACGCGAAGGGAACGTAAGTAGGAACAAAAAGCGGACGGAGGATTTTACTTGCTTTTAATTCCCGTAGCCGAGAGCTCGGACATAACACGGGTAGACTCTATTGTTCCGCCGTTCCGCGAAAGAAGAGCCGACAGAGACTATCGGCTTAGTTCTCGCTTTGAGATTTGCCGAGATTTGGAGAACGCTTAATGCACCGTGAGCGGGATAGGAGTACTTTTCAGATTCTGCAAGATATCCGCGAAATTCTATAAGCGTTAGCATTAATTCTTTCTCTCTCTCTCTTTTTAATACGTTCGAACGTACCGAATTTTTATTAAGGGAGGATTCGTTTTTCAAAATATCCGCGGCTGCTAGAAGATACGATAATTTCGCCAAACATTTCGCTACGCGAAATAACATGCGGCGAGATAAATGCGAGTGGAATAATTAGTACAAAGCGGAAAATGACTTTTGTACGTCGTAATTAATCGGCGTAATCCAACTTCAACACAATGCTGTACTAATTATTCGGAGATACAGCACTGCACTTGAGAGTTTTGATATAGATATAATAGATGTGCCCGATGCAGATTTCTCTGCCAAATTGGGAAATCTATATGGTTGACACAGAAAATACAGCCGTACAGGGAGATGCAAATGAAACCGATATTTGGTACTCGCGCAATGAAAACAAAACTTTTCCGTGAGATTTATCGTGATTTAACACGTCAATGCGAATTTCGCTCTTCATTTTTAAAGAATTTTGATTAATCGGACAAAATATCAACGTTTTCTCAATATAAAACTCGGAGCAAAATAGTAAAGTAAATTTGATGAAATTGTTCAAGTAAGTACATGAGCTTCTAATACATATAACTTAAAATATATAGAGTGCATCAAGCTAAACTGAGATGTATCGTAAATTTAACAGTACGATGAAATGAGATCATAAAACAACGTTCGATTTGCGTCTTCTGCGCGGGTGAAAAAAATAGCCTTGAGATCGAATTCATGTAAATTTAATGAACACAACAATTGGAAAGGGTCAACGTCGGTTCGCAAAGTGGGCGGCTTTATGGCGTGCGAAAAATAGCGCGCGCAGAGGAATACGGAAAATGATTCGATAACCCGATCAATCGCATCAGACAGATCGTTCGTTAGGCCACGCGTTACTGACGGCCGGTCGAATCGCGGATAATCAAAGTCGGTACAAACGTGCTTGAAATATAACACCGCGCGAGTTTGCTCGCATCACCCAGCCTTCGGCGACGACGCGCGATGCGCGCAATGCGGCCGCGTTGCGCCGCACCGCGCTGCATCGCGCCGCGCCGCACGCTCATCAAAGTGAGACCCTCTGGCGTTTTTTGCGATATATCCCGCTCAATTTTTCTTTATTCGGTGCATATTTCGCGTGCGCCGCACCGAAATGCTGCCTCCCGAATGTTGACGTCGCGCGTTTCACGGCGGCGACACGTCCAAAGGGAATCGCAATTAATTTATTCAACGCGTAAATGCGGCGTCGCGGAAACACGTCTTTCCGCCCATCAGATGTCACGATATGATAATTAATGGTTGTCGCTCGCCCGTATTTCCGTTGGCGGAGGAAGGAGTGGACCTTAAATTAATTTTGAGTCTTTTTAGAATTGTTGGGAATTGAATAATGCGTGATTAATTGTCGGCAATAATTATGTGCGAAACGTGTTAGAACGTGGCATCTCTATCGACTGCGAATAATATTCCGCTTTGTAAATCACGTTGCGCTCGGTAAAAACGTCAAAGGTCGTTAAAAGATATTTGCACGTAAGGCTATTTATCATTCCCATTTGATAGCGACATCCTGAAGAAAGGGCCAGGCTTAAGTAAAGCGGCTACAGTCGTGCGCTGGCTCGAAAAATAACTTCGCTTCCTATCCCCTATTCCACGTGCTGGATATCATTGTTGGACGGCACGGGCTCGGGCTTATTAGAATAATACACCGTCCGCGTGTCGCGCGAAGGGGAACGATGGCCAGCTAAATACGGAGGTAATTGTTCGAGGGATTGTTGTTCCAGGTTATTCTTATGTAAATCTTGACCAAGTCAGTTTGCTGGAAGTGAGAGGGGCAGCGGGGAGAGAAGGGCCGCTGGAGGTAGAGGCGAGCGGCGGCAAGAGGGATACCCTACGTAAGCGCGCCTACGAATATTTGCACGGGGTAATTATTTCGTCCCCCGGAGGAAAGCCGGATTTCCGCCGGGGAGAGTTTTCCGCGTGTTATTTCGCCTCTCCTCCGTTATATATCCGCCATTGTTCTTTCCCTCGGCAACTCCGGGACGACACGGTGTGCCCCCCCCGATCGTGCCCCCTTCTGCTTCCTCGTCCGGCCCCCCGCTCCGGATTCGCTTTCCGCGATTTTCGGTGCTTTAACGCCGCAGCACCGCTGCCGACTTTCTTCGCGCTCTTCGACGTCAACGGGCCCGCGGATTTTAATCCCCGCTCACAGGATTTCGCCGCCGCTTTTCGCCGATCCACCTTGAGAGCCGTCCCGATCTCCTGTGCGCATTCCGGCGGGATTAAGCGAAAGAGTTCAACTTTTCGTGCGCTACTTCTGTTAGTCGCCACTTTTTCTGATCCTCATCTGCATTTATCGTACTCGCGAGCGAGAATTTATTTCAAGTAGAAAAAAACGGATATATCTTGGCGCGCTGTTCCCCGTAACAGCGGCGATCGCTGCCCATCCATTTCGCACGAGCGGCGTTGCATGCAGAGGTGTCCGTGGATAAAAGTAAGATTAGATCTTCGATGTACTGTCGCATGTTATTAAGCCTCTATCGCCTCTCCTTGCCTCTCGGTCGTTTCTACGCCCGCCTTCTTGCCCACGTTTCCGCGTAGAATTAATAAAATAAATGGAAGGATAGAGCCGTATACACACTTGTCGAATATATCGGACGTAATCGTTCCAATCGAGCACTTAACGTACACGCGACGTTATTTCGCGCGATCGTAATCGGGAGAAAAATCGATCCTTAAAAGGAAACGAGGGGAGATTCCGATTGCACGTCTGATAATGAAAATTAATGTAAATTTTGTCGCGTGCCATTGGCGATGCAAATACCATTAGCTTAAAAAAAATAGACTAAAAATAGACACGATTGTAAATAACAATGCAGAAACGGGCTTTCGAAGCGGATAATCTATTATTGCGAGAGGTTGGGCACAATTCAAACGGGCAAAGTCGATTACCTTGGACCTTACATGGGCTCACCGGAAGCCCGTCGAACATCAAAGTGCTGCACGCGGCTTCCTCGTTAATTAATTCTCCCTGTTGTGCCAATCTTTCCAGCGTGGCTCGTAGAAAGACATTATGCGAGCACAAAAGTTGCCGGCACATGGACATTCTTATATTCATACAATAATTTAGATTATATGATCTAATTAAATTGTCTTCCATCATCACAATGATAATTCGTTCAATTTAATCAATATTTTAATGAATTAATCTTTTAATGAGCCTTAGCTAACATTGGAACGAGCTGAAAGGTTCAACCTTAAGTGATTGGATTAAACAAGTTTTAAACAAGATTATTGAGTCTACTTCAAATTAAACTGTTTGAGCAAACTGGTCTTAAATTAAATAATTCTACTTTCTATTATTATCAGATTTTTCTAAACTCCCGCAGTATCAATCTGATGGTCGCTTAAAATGTTACAGGTGAGTTCCATTAGCGAATAATTCGGGAGATTTCGACCGGGGGCTCGACCCGGCCTAATTCGTTCCGTTCTCCAGAGTCCATTTGCGGGGCCTCCTTAACTTATTTTCCGCATGTCTTGTCGCGGAAAGAATACACGGAAGCGAGGAAAAGCCGCAGGTGCGGAGAGGCGGGGCGACTGGCGCAAGCGCAGGTGCAAACCACACCTCCGCGAGGCAAAGCAGGGAGGAGCGAGACGGAACACCGTCCGCGATGTTGGCCGCGATTGGCGACCTCGTTCACCTGCTTGGCCTCGTGTCCCATCCACCCCTGCGTCCCTTCCACCTCCTTCCTGCTCCTGCACCCACGATGGAATCTATTAATGCATCTGTATGACGTCACTTATCGTCTCGTCCCGCCGCCTGCCTTGGCGAGCTGGACGCGCGACGACAACGTCCTTGCAAACCTGACGAAGATTCCCGATGAAGTCGCGAGCCGACGATGACTGATCTCGCTGAATCATTGACTGCCATCATTACGCGGCGAGTCTGCTTTTTAGAGATTCTGTAAGCGAATGACTTTGTAAGAAGTCTTGCCGCGTTGAAATGCGACCTCAATGTAAACTTGGGTCTTCGTGAAACGAGATGATTTTGAATTTCTGATAATCATCAGCGCATCTGGTAGCGTTTACTGGACCATTAATCACCAAAATGACTGGCACTGTCTTATTTCATTATTTTAGAAACGTTTCCTTAATTCCCTGAATACTTTTCTATCGTCAGCCTGTTCGTGAGAAACGATTCGAATTCTTCAGCATCCCATTCGTACACCCCGGCGACTCTTATCGTGGTTCCTACCCCACCACCGCACAGCCCAATGCCTAAAAAGCCTTCAGTCTGCCGGTGGATCTCGCTAGATGGCACCTCGCTGACCTACCGCGGCTCCTCGCAGTCGATTCGCGGCTCTCCGACCGCACGGTCGTCCGCAGCAGGCGCGAATTCCGTCAGCACGCGCCGACCACGTTTTGCTTCTCGGTACAATAGCACTAACAATTGCCAGACAGGTCTTCTTCGGCCCTGAAACCGCGCGCGTTGCTGTGGTTAAAACCATTTCAAATTCTACTGAAACGTGTCCTTTCCTTACGTCAGTCACGAGTTGACAGCGTGGAGTCACGTGAAAGTGTCGCGCGACCACGAGGTGCTCGATCCTCGATCATTGAAAATAAACTTCGATATTAGACTCTTCCGGATCCAGTCGGTTAATCGAGCGTGTGTTTTTTTTCGCAGACAGGTGTGTGCGTAAATTTCTTGCATCGTTAAAAAAAAATTTTGTTGATCCGAAAGAAGCGTGATATTCGGGACTTTTTGATTGCGAGAACACTCTTCGAACGGTTTAATTACATCACAAGACTGTTCGAGATGTCTAATCTGTAGATTCATAATCACTGTGACTGTGGCGATATTGAAATTAATAAAAAAAAGATATCGATAGAAAGAGAGAATAATTTAAAAGTAAAATCTATTTTTTAGATTGATTATCTCCGCTTACATGTTTTAAAGATAAATATATATGTATCGTATTTAAAGGGCCGAAAAGATCAGATAAAGAACCTTGATAATTCGAATGTCCCTTCTCGGTTTGGACGTATTAAATTATTAATATTCGTCGTACTCGTCAAACCGCAAAAGAGCACTTCACGAGTGAGGCGTAGACCAGGATCATTCGACAGTGCCGCTCGATCGTCTGGACCGTCTGGATCCCGCGAGCCAAAGTGAGTATCACAAAGAATGCTAATAAAATATTGTATAACTCGCATCTTTTTTTTATATTTTTATGTTTGTAGCTATTGGAGATTACTATACAAATTACAACGAGCGCAAAAATGTGATTCGAGCGTCATTTAATTTTCTATCTGGTATACTATCTAGTTTATAAAAAAAATATTTTTATTATTAAAAAATGCAAAGAATGTATTTACGTGTTTGCTCAATAAATATCTGCACGTGAAAATAAAAATTTTTATTGAGCTAGAAGAATTATGTACTCTTTATTAGTCGATATTTGCTAAAAAACAGAAGATACGTAGTGGTTGTGTGAAAGAACGCACGTAAATATTTAATTAAAGGTCCATTTAATTTCGACGAGCGCTAATTTCGTTTATATTACGCGCGAAATGCTTCCCCCCGGATTCCTCGATATTTTGCGATAAACAGTTAAAATAAAAAAAAATGTGATGCGTCGAATCAAGCACGAGGGTGAAATACTAATGGAATATCATAACTAGCGATATATATCAAAGCATTTTTCCCGCAGTTACGATTCCCCGCGCTCTCCAACCTGTATACATATTACATCGAAACTTTGAACATATGATAAATTAGCGAGGATGGAATGCATAACAATTTAAATTACGATTAATCCGTCGTATAATATATGTAGGAATGATTATTCGAAATAATATTATGGCGCATTTCTTTTTTTTTTTTGTGATGTAATATTCAATTAGAAGTAGATATTTCACACGGATGATACAATACTCTTTCGCTCGCTCGTGTGCCAGAGGCTTTCAGATAGATTGTGTCACTTTGATTATGTCGTCTCGTTATTTCGATCCTGCATTTAGATCCTTATCGGGCGAAACTATTCGCCCGCTAGCCCGGTAACAATAGACACCTGCGGGTCCCACCGGCCGGCTCAGGTACGGCAATTTGAATCGCGATTTTTGCAAGGGGGCAATTTATTACACGGCTGCACGAACGGCGACAGTAGAAGAAGCTGGCAAGCCGCTGGTGGGAGGGTAATGAAATTGCAATCATCGTGTGAAATTTAATATTAATCCCGGATGTAATATGGAGAGGGTGCAGGGGCGCTCAACCGCCGCAAGAATGCCGGTCTGTTATTCGAAACTGGACGTTGGACAAGCGCAAGCCGCTTTCGCGAGAAGAGGAATGGGTATCCAAGCAATTAACTCTGTCATGTGCAACGTCCGTGTTCGTCGAAACTTTTTCATTACTCAAATGAAATATCTGTATATGTATATGTGTATGACCCTATATGTAAAGGAACATTGCGACTGATACGAGCGCTTTTTGAGCGAGACATCAGTCGAAGTGCAACGACCGATGACTAGAAAGAATCTGTAAAATATTTGATATTCTTAGCCAGCGACGTTTTCGCGTCACTCTGTATAATAAATTTAAGTTTCAGATTTTATCGAGTTTAATCCGAGGTTACTTGTACGGTGATATAGTTCGCTAAAGGGAGCGAAATTGTGTCTCCAATAAAATAGTTTTGCCGAGAAAATGTCTGTTCTTTTTTTTTTTGATCATGTTTTAGTTTAGTACCTATAAAGCTTAGAAATTATCGCGAGAGACAAAGTTCAAGCCTGCGTTTGCGAAGGTATTTTCTGCGAGACGAAAGATTGGTTGGGCACCGCAACGAAGTTTAAGTGACGAGCATCCGTTAAAATATTAATACTCGACTTTTAATGAGAGCTTCTCCTCTTATAGAGTGCCAGTGCCCTCTGCCTCGGTCCCCTTTCCCTAGATTCTCCCCTTCTCACTACCCCCCCTCTCTCTCTCTCTCTCTCTCTTTCTCTTCTCTTGTCACGATCCAATAAACGCTGCGCGAAGAATCTTGATTCGCGAACTTCCCGGTGACTCTTTTCTTCCCGGACGTTTCGGTCAGTATGATCGAAAATCAAAGTCCCGTACAGTTTTCCTCTAGTAGTTCCAATTAAATTCTTAAACCGCTTTGTCCGAGCCTCCGGGCACAAAGAAATTGTTTTCGTACGTACATATGTCCGAAACGATCTTAAGCCTTAAACAACCAATTAGGTGAAACCTCGAAAACAATTCCTTTGAAAGCTAAAGAAAGACTCCCCTAATTGTTCTCGGAATACATCGCGATCGTTAATTTAATAACACGTTAAACGTGAAAACTAATTAAATGAAGAAAGTCAATTTCGCGACTCTTTTTTTATGTTTGATGAATATACAAGTAGCAATGTAAAATACATCTTAAATCTCTTTGAAAATCCTTTTTAATTTATTCTGCGACAATTTAAGAACAGTGCACATTTTCCGTTTCTCTGTCTCGCCTCTTTCTTCCTCTCGTGCCGCTCTTTCCCCTTTTTTTCTCTCTCATTTCTGTTTCTACAGCGCTATCGGCTATCTCATTGTTAGTCCTGTGCCACCTCCTGTTGCAATTGCTGTCCTAATCGCGGCAGGACGTTTTCGCGCCGCGTCGTGCCAGTGGTGGCGTCTTGGTCTTATTACTGTATAAGTAACAGTAAACAGACCATTAAAAAGACAACATTGCTTTAGATATTTTTGAGGAAAGAGTATACATAATAAGATCTTGCATAAATTTTCAAAATGATAACCTTTTGTAGAAAGTATTTTACATTCTTTTTATATTCAAGACTAGAAGAAGCAAAAGTTTTCCTCTTTGTGTCAGCAATCCTTTTTAGACTGTCAACGTAACGAGAGATAATTTTGCGATTTTCAAGCAATTTAATTAACTGAACGTTCGCTTTATACCAAATAACTGTTGTTCCGTTAAATCAATAATCTTACGCGCCGTAATTGCATAAATAATCTGTATATTACAAGAGATTCAATTTCGATTCTCAAAAAGTCGGGCAGACGCAACGCAGGTTGCGGGGGATGCGCCGGAGGAAGTTTCTAAGAGACTATCGGGCGTAATATATTAGATTAATTAATGTAATCCTAATAGAACGATCTCATCTTGACGCACAATATGGTCTACCCGATATCACGAGCGTCTCGACGTCCCCGACGCGTGCATACGGCAGCTACCTGTAATACATGCACGCGACGTAAACGCATACGTTGCCACGGCGTGTATTACTGACAAGATAGGTCGAACAATGGCTTCCATTACGGGTAGAGGTTGCCCGAGTTAATGGGCAAATTGTCTGCTAAGTCATTTAAAGGGGGTGAGCCTGCCTGCACGTAGCGAGCTGCAACCTCTTCGCGATCGCGTCGACAATCGATGCGGTTAAATCAATGTAAGAGTTCCAAGTATCTTCACTAAGAATGTTATCAATTATCTGACCCATTATCGCTCGTCCCACGCGCGCACATGTATACCGGACTAATGTATTATCGGGGATATTACATCGTCAAATGATAATAGCAGCATTGCGAGGCTGTAAAGCCGGTAAAGGACGAGACGAACCGCTAAAAATTTTTATTACCGTATCTCTTCGCTCTCGTGTATTTTACTTGTGGAAATTTTAGCCGGCAAAGCCGCCCGATTTTCAAAGCGTTAGACACGAGCGCTAATTAAGATTGAATTTCCATTACGAGGAAATCAAACGCGCGGATTACGCAAAGAGCGAGAGAACCCGCCCCGTATACAGCCTTTTTCGGGTAACCGCGTATAATCTTCGATCTTGTTGCCATGAAGCCCAAGCACGATAAAACAAGTCCGATACGTTGCATCGCGACTATCGAGCGGGTTTTCTTCGGGTTCCACTGAGTCACCGAGTAACGCTCGCGGGAGAGAGCGCGTGCACGTTAATTAGCGGAATTAAATACGGCAAGGGTGACCTTGGCGGATCCGCGGCCGCGCGGGGAAACGCGTCAACGCGCGCGTACGCTCGCCCGCTCGCACCAGCCTGGCGGGCTCGCGTCGCGATTCAAGAGTGTCTTCCGAAGGGTTGTAGAACATTCCCACTAAAATATAAAGTGGCTTTCGGGGTGGCATAGCAATGGGGTGCCTATCGCATGCATTCACCCAGGGACGCAAACGTGGGGGTGCTATTGATCGACCGGGGAGCCAGTCAACCCTCTCGGCCCTACACGCGCGCGTAAACGTTGCACATAAAATCACACACGTACCTGTACGACCCTACGCGTCTCCGGCTCTCGCGCGTCCTATGGAGGCCTCAGTCGAGAGGGTTTAAAGGCCAAAATACGCCGTGATGGACAGACTTACCTAGAAACATAAATTTAACGATCGATATAATAATGTCACTAAGTATATGAATGTAAGCACGTTTCTTTTTTTTTTTTTTTCAGATAAAAATTGCCAAGAATAAACATATTTCAAGAGTATAAATAGTATATTATAAATAAAGAGCGTATATAACATTTTAGTCTTTAAGCGCACGCCATCGCGGCGTCTCGTAAATTGTGATGAGAAATCGACTGGGGAAAGGGATATTCCCAAAGAACTATAAGTCAGAGACTAAATTGATCCGTGCTAGTTGGTGCCGACTGCGGAAAACAGGACCTTTCATTACTTGGGCATTTCTTATTAATTAATTCTCCGAATAGCTCGCCTTTATATTTTCGCGTGTATATTCGCATACAAATGTATTATAATCCATTGCGTTTATGAGCATTATACGGCAAGAGTTAAACGCTTAATAATGTACGGCGTGAACGTGCAAATCCCTCCGTGTCCCGACGTAATCTTCATCTTGCATAGAGATATCCATTCGATCTCACAGCTACATTTTCGTGCGCTCGCGAAAGTGTACGTAACCCCCGCTCCGCTATCTCGAATTATATCATTGGTTTGCACCTCGCATCTCGAGCATTGCGAC
This sequence comes from Tetramorium simillimum, assembly GCA_011636635.1. Classification (NCBI taxonomy): domain Eukaryota; kingdom Metazoa; phylum Arthropoda; class Insecta; order Hymenoptera; family Formicidae; genus Tetramorium; species Tetramorium simillimum. The sequence goes on along the minus strand of VBVQ01002103.1, from coordinate 6,037 downwards.
CCTGTCAGAGGACGCGACAACTGTGTCCTGGCGCATTTTGCGGCTCAAAGGACATCAGCGAGTAGACGCAAACCGAGTTGCGTTCGCCCGCATGCGCGCGCGAGCGAGCGAGCCCGCGACAAAAAAGATGTCATTCTCGCGTATCTCAATGTTTTAATCTCTCAGGCTCGGATTTCCGGCTGCACAAAGGCCGAGGGCGTCCCTTCGGTAGCAGCCGGGGGGGTGGCTCTCACCCCGCCCGGTCCATGGGGGAATTTTCACTTTGGCTCCAGGAACGAGCCGCGACGATGGTGATTTACTTAATGAGGAGGTCGGGGGGAGGAGGGGGGGGCAACGTCGCCGAGGGAACGGAAGAGTTAAGGAGCGGGCACGCATTGTCTTCGCAAGGGCGAGGGTGAGAGAAAGTGTGTCGAAAAACAATGGCCTGCAGCATCCGTCCCCGCTTCATCTTGATGAAAACGTGACCCAGTAGGATCCTTACGTTGATACTGCAGACATCTATTTTACCAGACTGGATCCTCTTTCTCTCGGAGAAAAGCACTGTCACGTTTTTCTCAATTTTGCATTATTTCTATGTATAAATATATATACGTATAATGTTTGATTGGGAAAAATTAGAAAGCAGAAATAAGTCGCTGTAATTTCTAATCGATATTTTTTTGCATCGGAAATTTGCCAGTTAGACAACAGATCGCTCCCATTTTTCGAATGTTTAGCCAACCACGACACCAATTTTTTTGGATACATCTCGAGAGAATCTTATTTGTGAATATTTTATTTCGGCATCCAGCAATTCTGTACCTATTTCCCTGTCTATCTTACTTCCCAACCACCGTTTGCGTGTTTGCATCCCCGCCACCTCCTACATCTCTACCCGTTCCCTTCGCTCACTACCTCTCACCTTCTGGATTTGATTGAATTTTTTCCCGAGGAAGAAATGTTTCCACCAAATGAATCCGTCGAAATATTGCATTCCGACAAGCACGATCCAATTTTTCGTTTAATAAAAGAGAGCCTCTCTCTCTTTCCTCCTTGCTTTTGTCGCACCTTTTCGCAGCCGCGCACCGCCCCTCCCTCGCGCTCCCTTTTTTCGTCCTACGATTTTCGACTATATCTTAAATGCTCTCCCATGAAACACGATCGATATTCCTGTACATATCGTACATCCGCGTCAAGGACGCGGATTTGCTTGAAAGCTATGAGACCAGTTCAATTTTTACAAACTCTTCCATTTAATTAGCCTCGATATCTTACCTGCTGAACGCGTCTCTGCAATTAAAAAAAAAAGCTGCAATCTTTTATCGTATTTTAACGTTGAACGCAAATGTATTGAGCTAATCTATCAAGTTGTTAAACAAACTGTTAACTCCCCAATTAAGTGGAATCAAATTAAATCGCGCCAACAATTCGTGCTGTCGAGTCGTACTGCAAATGGCTCGATATAAACTCGTCTCGTCCTCTTTTTCCCCAGTCCCTGAGTACAGTTTCTCTCCTGACTTTTTTTGTTCTCCTGGTAAAATAAGTTGGACCTTCGCGTATAGTTAAAATAGTGCCGGTCTGCGGAATGTGGCCGCGGGTGGACGCAATTTATTTCGCCGGTATAAATTTAGGCCGTCGTTGAACTTCCCCGTGGAAGTTATTTAATTTCACGCGATTCTCAAATCTCTTTTGGGCCCTTCGGGACGGCGGATTGGTCATTTCGCTGACCCCTCGGTGCCGCGAAATTTACTGGTTTTACGAGCGAGAAGAAAGAACCCTTTAGCGATGCGACGTACGAGGGAGAGGGGCCGCGATACGCAAGAAGCACGTGTGAATGGCTAAACACTCGACTTGTGCAATATCAAAGAGGGAACTGGAGGAGAAGTATTTGACACAGGAAAAATGTTCGCCGAATCGCAGCGGTTCACGCACGAGTGAAAGACCGAGGGAGGAGGAGGAGGAGGAGGGGGAGGGGGGAGAGAGACAAATAAATCGACCATAGGCATTTACGCATGTATATCGGATGAACGAGCGGGGGGTAGCCGGAGCGAAGAGGGTGGTCTGAAAAGGGACGAATGGTTAAAATCCAGCCGCCATAATGACCCCGCGATATGCAGCGCGAGTGTACACAATGACGACGACCATATACAGTAAAAAATCAGCATGCCGATTGGGATTTCGTTTAATTAATTTTTTAATTACAAACTCATCGGAATGAGAGAGGGTTTCCGGCTGGCGCGGACGGCGGCATTTTATCGACCAGTTGCAGAATTTTTGATGTGATTGATGGCAAGCGGGGCGGTAGGGGGGAGACGTGCAAGGACGAGGAAGCCCGGTACGATCATGATTATTATTAATTTTACAGATACTATTGGTTATCGTTTATATTTATTCAGTACTACTGGCTACCCGACGTCCGTATTTGCCCTCCCCCGCTATTGAAGAGCAGGGGAGAGAGGGACGAAGTTGTTCGCGACACAGGGCGTGGGACTGTGTTTACAAGTCCAGAAAGCAACGACGATATGCGATATTAAAATACAAGATAGATTAAAACTGCAAAATGCACCGGTTCGATTAATAAAAAATGATCCTACGTGCAAAAACAATCGGGCGTATATTTCGAGTTCGCGTTCTTATTTTAGCATTGGGCGCAATCGTAACAGCGCTATTATTTGTACGAATTGAATGCTTTGTTTAGCGTGAAAAATCAACGGTGCGCTTTTACTCACCGTGAAAATTAAAAAGTGAGAGAGGAAAGTAGAATTTTACTTTTGATCTTTGCTGCTTTTTTATCGAAGTTAATTACGCTGCGTTATTGGTGTATTTGACTTTACGTCAATTTGGGCGTGCGCGGAATTAAAAAAGGATTCTTCGTTTCAAGATGCCCGAGAAGGACGGAAAAATTGTCCCCCAATTATCATCGTGCTGTAAGGAGTAATATGCCGTCTAGGACAAGATCCAATTTTTGCAAACGCGCTTGTCCCTTTCAACGATAACAAATCAAGACGGTACGGGAAAACGAGTCGGCCGATGGAAAGAAAAAAAGGAAAGGAGGAAGAAAGAGAGAGAGAGAGAGAGAAAGAGAGAGGGGAGCGAGAGGGAGAGAAAGAAACGATATACGCGAAAATCCAACGCTATCCTATAACGACTACCTTTAGGCGTATCTCCGCCGGGTAACAGCAAGTACAACACCAACTCCATTCAATCTAATACTTCTAGGGGGGTTAGCAACAACCATTTGAACTCACACAGCCAAAGGGGTCGACACGAACGTGGCTAGGGGCAGTTTAATATCGGATAATTGAATCCGAGCTTCCCCTCCCTCCTCCCACGCGGTCTCCGGCTCGCTCCCGTCGAGAAGAGGAGGGAAGGAAACGGTAGTCGAAAGAGGAGAGCGAGAGAGATGGGTAGGAAGGTGCGCGGGGTTGAAGTGGAAACTGGACAGAGCCAGCTACTACCCTCTTATTGCAACTGCGCTAAATAAGAGCGAGCGAGCAAGAGAGAACAGGAGTGAGAGAAAAAGAAGAGAAAGTGAGAGAGAGAGTGAGATTGAAAGGGAGAGAGAGAGAGAGTAAGAGATGGAGAGCTGCATCCGGTCATTTCCTAATTTCTGATACGGGCCGTCCGAAGATCGGATGCGAAGAACCCGCCGTTCCTGAGTAACCTGACTAACTTCATCTTTGAATGAGAGTAGGAGTGCGAGAGAGATAAGCTTATAATACTCGTAGTGCAATCTTACTTGTAGCAATAAGAGCAAATTAAAACTAGTTTTCTCTGTCTCTCTCTTTCTCTCTCTCTCTCTTCCTCTTCTCTGACTTTCCCCTCCTGCTTTATTGTAACTCTCTTGTTTCGTGATAGGCAATTTATCTCTAAGCGCTTCAAGAGCAAATCTATTTTGACGATTGGAATGTAGATCGAAAGTCGCCACTGTGCGAATAAGGGAGGATGTGGAATCGGGAGTCTGCCAAAGCTTTTCTGAGCTTCCACATAGAATTCTGAGAAGTCTGCGAGATTTTGAACAACTTTTGAATACATGTAGATTAGCTTTCGAATCGCATGAATAACTTGCAAAAGAGGGATGGGGCGTGTAGCTGGGCCGGTCGAATTGAGACGCATACGGCGGGCTGCAGGCGAGCGGTGATTAAAAGAGAGGCAAGTGTCGCTGGAACGGCCGATAAATAACGCCTCGTCGTTAGAGACCTTTCGATCTACCGAATGAAAAAGAATGGCCGCTCTTAATCGCTCTTCCAATCGGTTAATGCACCGTTCGCGGTGGCGCGGTTAAGCTAAATAAATGGACTCTGTTCTGTTTGGTCCTCTCTCTCTCTCTCTCTCTTCCTAATTTCTCTCACGTTTCTATTGTATCTTCGTTTCATTAGATCGCCAGATTTATTCCTAGACCCATATAAATTTCTAGATATCTATTCTACATCTATTCTATTAAATAAGTAAAACGCTCTGCGCTCAAAGACAGAACTACCTTTTCCAGCGATTTCGTAAAATTTGTTTCAGCAAAGGTCTTTAATTTCTGATAAATCGCCGATATCAATGTGCGGCATCGTATCAATCGTTGCTTTTGCCCAAGTCCCTCTATATTTCGCGAAAAGCGCATTACTTGCGGGATATCCTCTTACGATTGCACTCGATAAATATTTTTCAACGACGTCTTGATTGCTCGCCAGCTGCGGCTTAATCAACGTCACGTTAACAAGAAAGTTATCGCTATTTAATAGTGTCGCGCGCGCTGGCTATCGAGGAAATTCCTTTAAAAAAGTCCTTTCATCTCTAACTCTATTAATCCGACCCGGACGCATATTAGAACTTTCGCGGCGAGTTTTGCATTCGTTTGTTCGTGATGCATCTAAAGCCCCTCGCGCTCACGCGCCCACCTATCACTTGAGCGTTACAAACAACTATCCTATGAAGTGCAATGAATCGGATAATGAATTTGTATTCCGCCTGCGTACTCACAATATTTGTTCGCGAGTTAACCGGTAAAAGCCATTCCAGTGATTATTTTCCGCTCAAAAAAGCCGGCGAAATAAGCCTGAAGAATCTGAGAGAGCGAGAGAGAGAGAGAGAAAGAGAGAGAGAGAGAGAGAAAGAGAGCGAGAGAGAGAGAGAGCAGCGTCGCGACCGAGCGAGCGGTTTAATATTTTTTTAATTGCCATGTTAGCTCCTGTTTTTTGCAGTAGCGCGTAATTAAACTTTATGTCGAGCCGTCATATTTGCATTCCATTTAAACTCGCCATTCGAAAATTACGAAATAAGGGAAACTTTTGATTTTATGTGCGCCCGCGCGCGCACTGTAGTTTTCAGCTCGTGAATCTCTGGTGGCGATGCTTGACGCGCGATGGAATTATAAACTTAACGCGCGGCACGATATCGCGATATCGCGCAAGATACGAAAGTTGCGCCAACGTTGCGCAATCGTTACGTGAACTCGGTTTCATTTCAATCGTACGACACACGATGTCTACGATTCGACTTGTACCATGACGTATTCCGGACGAAAGTTTGGAAAATTGACGCGCGAAACATACGCGAAGGAGGGACGTACATGACGAGGAACAATCCGACCGACGCCATTCTCCTCCCATCCGAACGATTAGAACGATCCTGGGTGCGGCGGGGAGATGGGACGATCACGGTTTCGTGTAGACTTAAGAGTGCAGGCGACGTGAAAGTTCATTAGAGGCAGCCCTGATGGACACGTGCATTAATCAAGATTTTAATTAGCACCGCGTGTAACTGCGCGCTCGGCTAAAAACTAAACATACCCCCGTCGTCCACCCCCACTACGACGTACCCACTCTAACTCCTGCTTATAACGGAGCCCGGGCTCGTACCTAGAACTAGAGCCAGCTCTAATTAGAGCTCTTCTCGAGGCTCGAAGATTAAAAGCCAGGCCTAAGTGCCGGCACGATGCGCGTGCTCTTCTCTCTCTCTCTCTCTCTCCCTCCCCCTCCCCCCTCTCTCTTTCTCTCTCTCTCTCTCTCTCTCTCCCCGCAATGAGAGGGGATGAACACGCCGCTGGATGGTTGGTATACAGCGGACC
>VBVQ01002102.1:0-27582 GCA_011636635.1 Tetramorium simillimum | reverse complement strand
GTGTGTGTGTGATATATATATATATATATATATATATATATATATATATATATATGTATATGTATATACATGTATATGTATATACACACACTACCTATACAGCAATGCTACACGTGCATTAATGTCCAAATAAATTGCTGATACTATGAAACATTGTTGCAAAACGAAATCAAGTAACGTTAATAATTGTTGCATAAACAAAGGAAGGAAAATATTCGACAAATATGTCCAATCTTATATTTTCTTATAAGTTAGAGAAAGGGGTAATAGCGGTTATCGTTTTCAAAAATGTTAAGATACTTTGTAATATGCATAGATTTTTATTAGATATTATTGATCATGTAAGGGTAGTATCGGCATTTAAGATAAATAATTTCGCACAGGATCGCAGATCAAAGCGGCTCCTTTTGATGGGTGCGTCGTTCATTATCGCAAGAGCCTTCGACAACGAGATTAGATATACATCCCCCTTCCCTAAGTAATAAAAACTAAGTTGAGATTCTCATACACAATTGTTTAGTGAAATAGAAACGAAATTTAATTACCGAATAAAGCGTAGCATATACATGTACTCTAAGCAGATACTCTTGTTGCAGAGATTGCGGCGATTAATATTATTTGCATGACGGAATCGCACGATCACGCATTTTTTAAATTTATTTTAGATAGAACCGAAGAAATTTTAAAGATTATACATTTGAAAAGGACATATATCGCGGCAAATGTTTACAATATCTATATTATACGATTATTAGGAATTTTCTTAATCTGGGCACACGATTCCGATCGCATCAAAACATCGTGTGCAATTTTACCAAGTACTTGCTTGCATACAAAATGTGTTTGTTAACAAGCTTGCATCGCATTGATAACTGAATTAAATGCGTGATGAGTACTACAGTTTGAAATTGCAGTATTTTAATTAATGCTTTTTTGCAACGATAAGACAACAATGGCAGACCACCGAAAAATATTCTCCCATGCACGTTTATATTTGTTATCTATTTGCGCGATACGCGACTATGTGCGTCGCTAAACGGTTCAAAAAAAGAAATTACGAAAAATAATGAGGATCTGTTGCTACTTTATACAATTAATAATCTCCTAGCGATTTAGAGAATGCATCGTAGTTGTAAATTTGAAGGAACACTTACTGTGTTTCTTATACCGTATTTTGTACTACAAAAACTTGTACAATGGATTACTGATTTTCTATAGAGGTTTGATGAAAACAATCAATTATCGATTTTACAGTAGTGTAAAAGCTGTACATAACGATCGTTATAACATTTTTCTGCTGTAGGGACGAACGTGCTTTCCTTTGTCTGCATTTCTTCTTGTAAACGGGATATTCTGCTTATGTGATAACACTCAAATAGAAGCGTGCAAGTGAAAGAAGACCTCCGTTTGTTATATAATAACAAATTCTGTCTTCGATGCTTCGAATTAATTTCCCCTAACGCGTTCATCGCAAACGATAAAGAAATTGTGATTTTACTTAATAATATATTTTATTGTGATTATTTGAGTGATATTTAAATACCATACTGCTTTGTGCAAAGACTCCAAGTCGTTAAAATACAGTACTAATTTCTTCAGTATAACAAAATGTTTGCCTTATTGCTGAGTCTTAGTTATATTTCAGGTCTTACAGGAGCATCTTCGTACAAGTTTCCGTCCCATCATTCATTCGATAATCCAGTCGAGCTTGCGCCAGACTATGCACGATATGTAATTCATAATTTATATTTCGCTATTCGCTTACAACAATGGATTTTCCATGTGGTAATTAATAAACTTTCTATAATCTCAGAATCTAAATGAATAGATCGCAGATTTATAACGTGCTTATAAAGGAATATCCACGTAATTGTAAAATCTCGAGAAAAGATTTTAAATATAGAAAAAAATTATCCCCGAATTATCATGACGAGTGCTGAAAAAAATCGTAAATCACGAAGGTCTATATTGACGAACAACAATTTTCAAAAATCTTACACGAATAGCGATTTGTGAATCAAATTATAAATTGCGCATATCCTGATATTAACTTTAGAGTAGTACAGTATATCTTGACACGAGTTGAGAATTTAATACATAAAAAGATAAATGTATAATACAATTTACGAAAAAATATTCCTTGATTTGCAAGTGAGATACGAGTATAAAAAGTTATTAAATTTTTGTTCTCCTATTAAAACGCATCGAATTCAGCCTCGAATTAAATCCTATGTGCATTTCTGTGAATTATATTTTAACTATTTAATTCATATTCGTATAACTCAATTCAAAGTTTGGCTTACAGCATTGGTTCAACGAAGTAGAAACTGTTATCACAACATCTTTGAGATGATGGCGAATACATTAATTTTTATTGACAATGGATGTTGCAAATTCAGCTAAGTAATATTAAATTATTCCAAAGTGTTTCAGTTATGTGGATTTTTAAAGCAGGATAATCGTAGAAAAAAAATAATTTTATTATATTTATTACGAAATTGTAATATTAACATCTTACAATATCTAATTCAATATCGTCCTTACTTTCTTTTACTCTTTACTTTCATTCTTTTTCTCACTCCAATAGACTGTTCTGTGTCATCATCCTCATTATCACCACCACCACGTTTCCGTTTGCCTGATTTTTTGTTCTCTTCGATGTTTTTCATATCCTAGAGCGGTACAATAATATTTATATGCAATTGTCTCTTATCTATCTTATCAAATCGCTCATTGTAAAATCGTTTTTACCATTTTTACTATTCGCTGCGCTTCGCTAACTCTTTCTTGCAGCAACATCACTTCCTCTTCTTCCGTAGGATATAACGACAATTGTTTCGATATCAACTGTTCGATTCGTTGATACAGTTCCACGTCATATTGTGTAACAAATGTGATGGAACGGCCTGATCGACCTGCACGTGCAGTCCGACCTACTCTGTGTATATAATCCTTACTATGCGTAGGGATATCAAAATTGATGACAATGTCTACATGTGGAATATCGAGACCTCTATAAAAAAAAATGCAAAAAAATATTAAAAATTTATTTTTAATGTATGAAATATTTTAATATGACAATAGCTTTCTCTTTGATACGGATTACCTGCTAGCAACATCCGTTGAAATTAATATAGATCTATTTTTAGCTTTAAATTTCGTAAGCGCGGCGATCCTCTTGTTCTGTGACATTTGTCCATGCAAGGGAACTGCCGTGAACCCCAAGTTTCGTAACAATAGAGCAGTTCTTACTGTATTATTACAAGTTCCGCAAAATATCATAAAACTGTTGCCCGCCAATTCATTCAAAATATGTACGAGGTATACATCCTGCAACAATCATTTTATAATTATTTTAATTATATAGCGATGTAATTTCACAGTAACATCGCATGTGATAATTGATATTTATTTTATGATTAACAATTATATCCTTCACATTTCATACCTTGAATTTCATTGGAACAAATATATAATATTGTTGCAGTTTTTCCACAGTCTGATACTTGGTAGAAACTTCAACTTTCACAGGATTTCGTAAGGATGCACGTTGTAATTTCTGCACCTTCTTAGTCATCGTCGCCGAAAATAATAACGTTCTCCTTTCCCGTGGTATTACTCTGAGAATTTTGTCAACCTCCACTTCAAAATCCATATTCAAGATGCGATCTGCCTCGTCCATCACCTTTGGAATAAAACGAGAAATAAAAAAAATTAGAACCGATATGATAATTGTTACACAAAATAATTCCATATGCCATAAATATAATTACCAAGAACTTTAACTGTCGTAAATTGAAGCCTTTTGTGTTCTCCAAGTGATCAACTAATCTACCAGGTGTAGCAATGATAATATGAGGTTTCTTTTCGAGTATCATTCCCTGTGCATGCATGTCCATCCCACCTACTAGCACTACAGTTTTCACGCCCATACTGGAACCTAAAATAATTGTAATATAAACCAGAATTTATTTGATAAACAAAATAAGTTGTTCTTACCTAATGCGTCAAATTGTTCTGAGATTTGAAATGCCAATTCTCTTGTAGGCGTCAGTATCAACGCAAAGTATCTCTGAGGATTCTCTAATAATGCTTGTAGTATAGGTAATGCAAAGGCAGCAGTTTTTCCTGATCCAGTCTCTGCTAATCCAATCACATCCTTGCCTATCAATAGAAAATAATCATTACTTTTCAAAATTTGACTGTAATTAAATCATTATTTAAATTACCTTGTAACGTTAAAGGGATAGCTTCCTGTTGAATCCTGGTAGGTTCCTTCCACTTTAAATCTAAACATGTTTTGCACAGTGTGTCCACAAGATCCTGTAATAGTGATTATTATTCCTTTGTTACTTATTCATTTAAAATATATTACCAAAAGTTTATAAATTTTATAGAATTTATAACTTATATTTGTATGAGCTCTCCTAATTATCTAACACAACCTAACACTAAAAAATGTTACATAAAATGTATTTTTATTTAATTTTTTCATTAATTGTAAGTATAATTTATAATTTCACTTGTCCATTCTAAAATTCAAAGATCATGTTTATCACAGAAATGATGCATCATTCTTTGTAGAAGCAATCAACTTATAGTCACTTGGATTCATTCTTTATAGTTGCACTCATAAAAAAGTCAATATATAGCAAAAGTCAATATTAGCAAAAGCAAAAAAGAAAATTTTATCGCTGTAGTGCAGTGCAGTGATAAAAAAACAGGCCTTATGTTTCAAATTGATTAAAGAATCAAAAGTTCTGAATAAGTCTGAGAATGGGTAATATGAGAGCGTATTTGTTTCGGCAACAATAAATATGTAGGGGAAGAGGTACAGTGATTGACAGGGGCAGAGTGATTGACACTCTGTTATATTTTTGTCTATAGTAGACTAATTGCTCGTTGCACGATTAATTGCCAGATACTAAAGAAGAGAAGAACTTCTTTAGTACTTGGAAATTAATCGTGCAATGAGCAGTTAGTTTGCTATAGGTAAAAATATAACAGGATGTCAATCACTGTACCTCTTCCCCTATATTGTATAGTTTATTATATCAATAATAATTTTATTAATTTTAACGTAATTTCTATAGGCAGCATTAGTAACAACGTGCGCAATTATATATGTATATTTGAGGTTATAATTAAAATCATTGTGATCACTAAGTACTTACTAAATCTTTCCATGTGATCTTTTCGATATTATCATCATCCTTGGTATCTTCGACTGATTTTTCTGAATTCTCCATGACTTTTCACATCGAAACTATCAGAACATGTGCAATACAAGCAGTTAGACCTAGCAACGTGACTCCGACAACGCTTCTTCTTCTTTTAGGCTAGTATTACATCCAAAAACGACATTGTCGGACGTAGCGATTGGCTGCGGGATAGAAAATTTCTCGAGTCTCTAGAAATTTCCTATCCCGTAGCCAATCGCTACGTCCGACAATGTCGTTTTCGTGCGGATGCATGTAATACCAGCCTTAAGCTTGTTTTACAATTAAACATGCGTGGATTTTTTCACTTTTCAACATTTAAAAAATCTAGGTAAAATATCTCGATCAACTTAATAATAATTTCAAGAGAATCTCACGTAATATTTACTTTGTTTTAATTAAAAATTTTTCATCTAGCTTTTATATAACGTACATTTATACACTTTGCAGCTTTGACATTCAAGTTTCTTTTTAACTAATACAATTTAAATATTTTCCTTCATGAAATCAATTTCAGATTCGTGTCTATCCGTTATACGAATTTAACTGATAGAAGGTATAGAAGATGATAGAAGGTATAATGCAGCTTGATTACATATAAATTCTTTTATAATTATATATATATATATATTAGTATTTTAAATATTTACATGATAGGAATCTGCTCGAAGTTCAGTGCATACAGAATTAAACGCGTTTGAGCTAAACATACACATAGCCTATTAATGTCCTGATTTAATTCAATCAAATATTAAACGTAATTATGGCTGCGATCCACTTTACGTTACAAACACTTCGAAGTGTTCTTCTTCCTTAATGAACACTTAAAAATATTTATAATGGTAAGTGGACTATTTACATAACATTGTCATATGTCTAGTATCCAATATACATATTTAGACAAACTAAATCAAATTCTAAATATAAGAAAAATGAATTATGAAATGTAAAAATGTTGCTAGCTGTTTAATCCAAACCTTCCTTCTTCTCCTTAATTGCCTCCTGAAAAACAGAATATTTATGTGTATACATACATATATAAATTTTCTTACTATTTTGATTAAAATAGTATATAATAATTTTATATCTTGCATTATAAGTATATGGGATAACGCATGGCTGTTTTAATGCGATTAACGATAGGCCCCTCCTCTCAAGTTTGATATCGGCCCTTATTCAACATGTGTTATTAAGGGTTTGAGAATAATATAAGGACAAAAAAGCCTTATAAGTTCATGCACACTACATATTGCGGATGAGGATCGGATTGAGATTGTGGATTGTGAATCAAAATTCCAACCAATCAGGCGAAGTAGTCTCAGATTGGTTGAATTCCGATTTGCAATCCATATCTACAGTATATAGTGTGACATAGGCTTTTTAAGCTGTTTTGTACTACTTTTGTACTGCCTTGTACTCCCTCAATATAATATTTATGTACCTTAAAACGTTCCTCAAACAACGAGAGCTCCGCAATCAAATCGGTGATGGCGTGCATAAATGCTTCGTGCGGAGTATAATCGGATGTCGTCTGTATTCTAATAACGAATTTATGTTCCAGGGGATGAGGAACTTTGTAGCCGGCAAATAATACTTGAGGATCCTTCAGTAATTGACTGTCAAATCGGCAGAAATTAAAAAAAATTAGCTATCTGAAAGAGAACTGAAGTAGCACGCTTGTATATTTACTCACTTGCGGATCATGTTTCCCAGCGTGTGATCCTCCTTGTTAATGGTAAAGATCGCGGCATTTGGCACTTTGGTGTCCTGTTCCTTTATTATTCTAAAAAGAAAGATGAATATTATTAAGATATATTCAAACCTGGATTATAAAACGAGGTTAGATGTAAATAAATAATGAAGCTGAGTACTTTTTTTCTCCCTCATATAACAAGAATGATTCGAAGGTCGGCGGTGCGTTCATTTCGTCTCGTCAATTATTGACAACACTCTCGAATTAATTGGTATCGAAATATCGGCAATAATTCGCAAGGCATCAGAAGAGACGCCGTCACTGTTGATCACGCCGTCACTGCGAGTCGACAGTCGATACTGTCGACTATCGATACGACGATTCGATAGTTGACAATTTCACGATAATGGAATGACGTCATTCGAACAAGTTCAAATATTTGCGTCAATGCGTCTTCGATCCTCGTCAAAATGTTCCGTCTGATAATCCGATATAATCGAAAGAGGCGTGGAAAACGTAATAGCAGCGATAAGGATAAGAGAAAGAGCGAAACACGTAATATCGGATAGCAATAATATTTTATAATCTCTTTATTCATGCTGTAATGCTTCCATCAAGGAAAACTCGTTTCAATTTTCTAGGAAGTGTGTCATGATTATTATCGAAAGAGACAAAGAGGAAGGAGGCAGAGAGAGAGAGAGAGAGAGAGAGAGAGAGAGAGAGAGAGAGAGAGGGGGGGGGAGAAAGAAAAGAGAGAGAAAAATGTACGTCATATTTCAAAGAAAACATATTCTCTCTCTTTTCATCCTTCATCCTTCATTTCAGTCTGTTTGGAGCGCTAGGACCGAGTGCCACGGGATTAAGCGCCGCTTACACGGCTTCGGACGGCAGAGGCGCTGCGAGCGGCCGGTTCTTATCCGCCCCCTTCACATTTCCTGACATTTCCCACGCCGCGCCCACCCGAGACGTGCCGAGACGAGACGAGACGTGACGAGGCGAGGCGAGGCGAGCCTGGTAGCGGTGCTGGCAGCGCCGACTGCCGAGCCGAGGGCCCGAGCCGCCCGAGCGCGGCGTCAGTGACGCGGCGTCGTTGCGCGTTGCTCTCTCGGCGACTCTTCCCGCGGGGGTGTCGAACCACTCTACCGGGGCCACCGTGCCGCAAAGTAGTTGTCAAAATGGCGGCGAACGAGGGCTCCGTGGGTGTGATTCCAGTGAATAGCGAGGTGGTGCGCGGCCAGGTATTCGAGGTCGGGCCGCGCTACACGAATCTGTCATACATGGGCGAGGGCGCCTACGGTATGGTCGTGTAAGTGTTCACCGGCCGCACGGCGGTCCTCGCAGGAATCGCCGGCCGATTCGCCTTCTGCCTGCCTCCTGTGTCTGACTGACAGCTCGGCGGCTCGAGATAACACATTGAGAGCGGTGATGCGCGACGCGCGACGTGCGGTCCACCGTGATCTCTGGGATGTGCCGCGTCTCGGACCGCTGGCGTCCGAGACGCGGCCCCCGCTTCCGGACAAAAGCCGCCGGATCAGTGTACGCGACCGACGTCCGCGCGCCGCTCGACGCGCGCGCGCATTTACGCACGCACGTACGCACGCACGCACGCACGCACGCACGCATCTATATCGCTTTCAAATGCACGTCACGCCCCTTTCACCGTGTTTTTTCCATTTACGTCACTTCTCCACTTCCTCATTATCCGCACTCTCTTTCTTCTCTTTCCTTCCCTCTGTCTCATTTTTCATTTTACCTTCCTGCGCCCGTCCACATTATACACGTAGCGCCAATAAGATTGCATTTAACAATTTACTAATCTTATCTTATCAATTATCTAACGTGTGCGACAAATTATACGGAAGGCGAGATGTTTGCGCGCGACGCGCTTCCCGCCGAGATTATCCCTACGTCTCCTTCACATTTCTGTCGCTATTGTGTCATTGTGTCGTTATTATAACAGTTCTCTCTTTCTCTCTCCTCCCCCCCCCCATGCAAGTACAGGGCCGAGATTGGAGAAGCGAAACGGCGGAATGTATCTTTGCGCGGTAAAAGATATTTTGAAGAGTTCTTATTTGCGCTCGATAAATGCTCCCCGACTTGCTTGGATTCTGATGGCAGATTCTTTCGAGAAATTCGGAATTGATTTTTCTATAATTACGATGTTGCGTTGATAATATTGATGTCGAATAAAAATATCGGCGCCCCGACTTGTACGCGACTGAAAGTAAAGGGCTTTCCTCCCTGCACTCTTTGTCTTCGTATCCTGATGTTCGGAGCTTCTTTTGCTTTAATATTCTTTTGAGCATGCAAGTATTATTTTATTTAATAATTCCTTATTGATTTTAATATCATCGGTAATGTCACGTTTCTAAAGAGTAACATTATTTAGAACGCAAAAAAATTTTCTTTACTCAGTTAATTATTTTTTTATGCGTTCCCTATTATCTATCGGATAAGATTAATTGAAGATTGTTGAATTTTAATAGATTGGTCAAAGTATCAGAGACCGTTTTTCTCATTGTCAGTATGCCACTTTGATCTGTCCAAGTTCTCGGCAAAAAAACGCATCGTGTGAAATCGAGCGAATTTGATTAATCGCTGCGAGTTCTGTGTCACGCGTGAACCACATCCTATCGCGATATCGTCGAAAACACGCATTTCTCTGGATACGCTTGATGCTAAGTTTCTACACCAAGCTTCCTAGATGATAGTAGAAAAGATAAACAGCGTGTCGGATGAATAGAACGAAGGCGATTGCTCCAATCTCTATTCACCGTAAGATGTGCCCTGAAAAATATAAATAAAGATATCGGAGGATTTCTGCAGTCCGATTCTTGAACTTGTACGAAAAATTTTCGTATACATAAATAACGATGCGCAGTCACTGATTGGTGTATACCTTTTAGATTTAGATCTCAAATCATACACCGCGCAGCGTAATCATTTACGTATACGAAAATTTTTCGTATGAGTTGAAGAATCGGGCCCCTGACGGGTGGATTATGGCACTCACTCTCGTTGCAAAATACTTATGGCAACATACGAATAGAAGAAAATTTTATTTATATATAATTTAATCTTTGAGATACATGGCGTGTTTCATCTTGCACGCCATCGAATGTAATGGTTTTTTTATCGCGACCCTTCTTCAATAATATATATATAATCTATATTACGTTAATTTATAAATACATCAGTAATTTTATACATATATATATTTTGTAACGATCGATCGAGCGAATAAAATACGAATGCAAAAAGATTAAGAATGGATGAAAAGTATGACGAGAAAATAAAAATCGTTCTTTTATGAGCTATTTAAATTCTTTCTGTATGTCATTTCATTTATTGTTATTAATCTGTCCGAAAAATAAATTTTGGATTCACGCGTACGTGCGAAAAATTGTTACAATTATCAAATTACGAATAATAAATGCAAAAGTATAGAGGTTCTATTGCCTTTATGGCAAAGGGTCGTGTAAAATGTACGCTATTTT
Source organism: Tetramorium simillimum (assembly GCA_011636635.1). Lineage (NCBI taxonomy): Eukaryota > Metazoa > Arthropoda > Insecta > Hymenoptera > Formicidae > Tetramorium > Tetramorium simillimum. Next base: position 17,173 of record VBVQ01002102.1, on the reverse strand, counting down.
TATTCCCGTAATCTTTTTAGATTTTAAAACAAATACTGCTTCTACTTTTACCACTAAGAACTTCTTTCTTTTATTCATATGACCTGACATATACTGCAGGATAATTTGAGAATTACGAAACGCCTGAAGCAGCAGCGCGCAAGCAACGAGATCTCCGCTGAATAATAAATGCGGCTAGGTTTACCTTTATGTTGCCTTCTTGCAGGTCCGCCTACGACAACGTCACCAAAACGAAAGTAGCTATTAAAAAAATTTCTCCGTTTGAACATCAAACGTATAGTCAGAGGACCTTAAGAGAAATAAAAATCCTCACGAGGTTTAAGCACGAGAACGTAAGTCGAACACTTTGCGCGTAGTATATTTTTTATTAAGTATTGTTATTAATATATTGTTCTCTTTCGCGACAGATAATAGATATAAGGGATATAATAAGAGCGCCGACTATAGAGCAAATGAAAGATGTGTATATCGTTCAATGTCTGATGGAAACTGATCTCTATAAATTACTCAAGCAACAAGTAAATATTTGCATATGTATATTTCTACCTGCGCGAAACGTTAAGGAGGAAAAGAAAAGAAAAGAAAATGCATACGAAATTAAATGCAGATTTAACGAAACGCTCGAATAAAATGTTCGTTTTCAGGCTATTAGTAACGATCACATATGTTATTTTCTGTACCAAATATTGCGGGGGCTCAAGTATATACACTCGGCGAATGTGTTACACAGAGACCTGAAGCCGAGTAATTTGCTATTGAATACCACCTGTGACCTTAAGATCTGCGATTTTGGTCTGGCGAGAGTCGCGGACCCGGAGCACAATCATGCGGGCTTCCTTACAGAATACGTGGCCACGAGGTGGTACCGAGCTCCGGAAATCATGCTTAATTCTAAGGTATTTGTCTCGCACAAGTCTTACACAAACATTTTTCGAGCATGCGTTTACGTGACTCTAACTGAGCTCTTTTTTTTACACAGGGCTATACCAAATCCATAGACATTTGGTCGGTGGGCTGTATCCTGGCAGAGATGCTCTCGAGACGAGCGATATTTCCCGGCAAACATTACCTAGACCAGTTGAATCACATTCTCGGTGTTCTCGGATCGCCCTCGCCGGAGGATCTCGAGTGCATTATAAACGAGAAAGTACTGACCACTTACGTCTACTCCTCTTTGCATCTTGTTGAGATCTAATCAAGAAACATCATGACGGACATGATTAAAATGTTTCTAATTTCAGGCACGGAATTATCTTCAATCGTTGCCGTATAAACCAAAGGTACCGTGGACAAGTCTTTTTCCCAATGCCGATCCGAAAGCCTTGGATCTCTTGGACAAAATGTTGACATTCAATCCCAATAAACGCATTGTGGTGGAAGATGCATTGGCACATCCTTACTTGGAGCAATATTACGACCCTGCCGATGAGGTAAGTTTCTATTTGCTTAAAATTGCGATTACGAATGTCAATCTGTATTCGTAAATTTCAGCCTGTGGCAGAGGCGCCGTTTAGATTTGAGATGGAATTGGACGATCTTCCAAAAGAAGTATTAAAACAATATATTTTCGAAGAGACTCTATTGTTCCAGAGGAGAAGAGAGCAAGAAGTGCAAGAGAACGCTATGTAGCTGACTGGTAATTGTTAAATTCATCTTGCGCCGTATCGCCAGTCTCTTGACTCGCTGACAATCGAATGCTACTTTCCTTTTTTTTCCGTTAGGCATGCCGTTGCCAGAATCGCAACAGCAAATACGCGTGATGAATTGAAAAAGAAAGGATAGAACGGAATCGAAAACGAACAATAGCGAGATTGGTATGAAAAAAAAGCGGGCTTTTAACGATCATCACCACTTTATCGCCGCTCGAATTACCGACGATACAAATATACTAGGATATCGATGAGAGATTTAGTTCAGCGATCAACGAACGATTAATCATGCCGATTAGTCGGGTGAGTGAAACAGTCGCAATGTCTGCGCATACGCTTGTACATTCGCATGTCCTTATTTGAAGAAAGAAAATATAGTATTTCTTATGTTATACCGAACATAGCATAATATCAATTGGTACAACATGTATCTTTAATTTATCATCGTCGTACCATACCATATTGTCTGTCTGTGATTTAATTACGAGCGTGATAAGGCATAACACGCGACGTACTTTGTCTTCATTTCGTCGTCCTCTCGAATTATTTCTTTCACCTTTCGAAAATGAAACGGTTAAGATTACAACGCGTAATTGTACAGCGCAACTAGGGCAATATACATTCGGCTTATCGTACCTCGATGTTTTCCGATATCGTAGATATCGTAGATATTGGAGATATCGGAGATATCGGAGATATTGAAGTACTCTAAAGGTTTACTCTACGACATTCGAACGCTTGTAGCGCATTCGTGTAATTCATTTCGTATGATATTTTTCGTCTCGTGTGTGTGTACGTATGACCGAGTGTTCGTGCGTATGTACGTACGTGTGTGGCAGAATTTCTTTTGGTATTTAATCTGTTCGTGATAGGCAATCGTTATAGCGAATATACGATGTGCAAGCGCCCTGTAGATCGGTGCGATCCACAAGAATAATAGTATATAATTTATGTTAAAAAAAAAAAAGAGAATCGTGAGCTTCTTTCTGAACGTGTGATAGTAATGATGGTGCCCGAGTCATAAGAGTTAAAAGTGACAATTTGAATAACATGTAGAAGAAGATCCCAAGTTAGTATTTCGGAGATTTTACAAATGTTATATCGTGTAAACCACATTGCTCTTAGAGCCTCCCGAAATCGATATCACAATCCAAAATCTATCTACGATAAAGTCAATTTGAATCGCTAGAAATCGAATTCGCTAACTGATATCGATAGCTCCATTCGGCCTTACTGTGAAGACATATAGAGAGGATTTTCTCAATCTTGTTCCCAAGAAAACTAGGTTGTGAGAGACGAAGCGAAAATTACAAAAAAAAAGGTGAAAGAAAAAAAAAAGACACTGAAACAGGGACAAAGTATTTACTTCCTCTATTAACTGTTACCGACTTTCACGTTCTTCGATACATCTAATAAATTAATAATTAAAGAATTCGTTGTTCGTAAGATTCTTATCTAGATCTAAGATGCATTTCTAGTAATTACGGATTCTCGTTGAGAGTAATTCGCGCTGATGCTCTTCGCCTTCTTTTCAAAGACGCGAGGAGCACAACAGCGAGTAATATTCTGTCGTTACCATAATCTCATGATTTCAATCTCCGTCGATTTAATGCATATTTAACTTCCTTCAATGTTTATCCGTTGCGCGCATTCGTTTGGCACGTTGTCGTGGACAAAAGAGTTGAGGAATCTCTCGCGGTTTACAGTTTTCTAGGCGCGCTACAAGCCTTGATGACAAAACGCGCACAAATTACGTACGCGACAAGCAATTACCTCACGATGTACACGCAGGCATAATCTTTTCCAAAACAGAATTTCCAGTTCGTGATGATGAGAATTCCTTGTGACGATAAAATCTTAGGTCATGCCGTACTAGATGATCCCAGATCCGGATGCTTTTAGTTGTACATGTAACTCAAAATAAAACAAACGTATGTCTTTCTTTTTGCGAATCATGGATGGATAGTTATTTTTATTATTATACGAATATTCCATGTGCGAGTACAAAGAACCACTTCCGATAGATACATTGTATGTATACATAGTGTTGCTTCTGTTTCTTACATAATTTTTTCCCGCGACAGAATTAAAAATTTAAATTGAATTATTATAATGAATCTCACAAAAGAGATTTCTAAAAACCTCATGCTAATAATGGATGTGAGTCTCTTGATGGACTTGATTTGTCTCGAATCGTTACAGCAGTTCGCGATAATTAGAATTTAATATGTATTAAACTATTTTCTCCTTTGTAAAAACGTTTAACTGCGCTCCGAAGGTAGAATCTTTTACGATTTTATGTCACTACTGCAAAGTTAGACGCGCGTTATGTCAACGGACAGTTCGTATATCGAATTTCTTTGAAGAGTGCTCTCATCCGCGGCCTTTTAAATAGTTCTTGTATACCGTAGATCATGGGAAAGCGACGATAAAATCGTGTGCTCAGCGAAATTGTAAGCCGATGAGAAATTGAAGCTCTCGCTGTCGATGTTTGGTCGATAATTGGATCTGTAGTATACATATATAGATTGTGATACAAGTGTGATGGAAAGAAATATTTGGGAAAAAGTGCTGAGATTGTGCGAACGTAGAACGTTGCGCGTAATTTATCGATGAAACATTGTCGATATCATCAGGCCTAATATACTTAAAGTTATGTATGTGTACTTGTTGTTGCCGATTCTTATATATCCGGACAGTCACAGAACATCTCCCGTCTGTCGATTTTCGATGTTATTTCGACGACTGTATCATTGAACTTGTAAAAAAAAAAAAAAAAAAAAAGAGTAGAAAAGAGGCAGCGCGGAGCGAGAGAGAAGTGGTGAATCTACGTGCCGTTTCCTCGACAAGTAGAAGTTGTTAGTCTTCGAATTAACGAATGGTTGATTAAATCATTAGCGTTTTTACGTAGAGTAGAACTGAAGGAAAGGGGAAAAAAAACCTTTCGAGAGAAAGGTCCGCACGACCGTCTCTTTAACGACGGGCAAGATCGGCGTTTTTCGTCTGTGCGCAGCAAACGACATGCAGATATGTGCGGGAAGGATTCCATCGCGGGAGGACGTATTTATACCATCACAATCGGCGCCGCTTTGAAACAACTTGGGACGCAAAAATCTATAGAGCTGCGATTCGATTCAGTGGCCCTCTTAGCTTTTCAATTAAAATCCAAAGGCCAGCATTTCGTCCCCGAGATTGTTTCTGTCCCTCGATTGTTTCTTGTCGTTCCAGCTCTGATTCTGCGCGATCACGTTGATCGTCTGATCCTAACGGCAATATCATGAAAGATATCGTCTTGTCCGTTTCAATTGTGTCGCTGTGAATCATTGATGGTTTTTTGTCGCCGAAGCTGCATTCATAGCGTTTCAAATTATTGTAAATAACAAGTGTAGTTTAACGAATTATAACGCTGAAACTGTTATGCTTTTATAGTCACGCTGAATTGCTCTCTGTCGCGTTGGAGGATCGATAGCGTTAATTGGATTTGTTCCTCAGTTAAATTTGCAATTTTCATCGAAAGTAAAGTGATGCTCGCAAATATAAAGCACAATAAACGAAGTATAATAATCAGAAAGTCAAAATTAAAAGTTAAATTTTTATACTGTTTATTATGAACATATTGTACATCCGATGTAAATTATCGCGCAGATGAAAAGAATAATCGACTGACATGCAGATAAAATAAAAATATAATGCATCATTTATTCGATAAATATAAAGTATAATTGCGAGTTCTGCTGTCAAAGAATGCAGCATAAGAATTAAACAGTCGTAAAAACGGAAAATAGATTGTTTCGAGATTTACTGTTGAGTATAATCGCTTCGATTTGGACAAATATATTTTCCAAAATATATTATTGGACGGAAAAAAAAAACAAATCTGAAACCTATGAATGTAGCTAAGTAGCTATTTGAGAAATAAATGTACTTACTGTGTTCTTTACCTGATTTCTTTATTACCTCGATTGCTGTTCCAAATGATTGTTATCCGTAACGAATGGTCATTACTCATGTTAATTAAAAAATGATCATTATCGACTATTGTATTTTAAATAGCTATTCCAACTATTATTGTGCTAATATAAAAAAAGGCTCTATTGGCCAATTATTCGCTGTCTTTATGTTATTCATCCCTATAAATTTTTGTAATTATAAAGGAACACTTTTCATTAGTTTTACTTTTACTTACGTCACGTTGGAGAATATATAAAAATAAAATTTAATACCTTTTTCGCGGAAATCACAATTTGTCAGATTACGTCGACAGAATTTGTTGACTGGAAAACTTAATGATAAGAATATATATACACATTAGAAGAGAAATGGTGAATGTCACATGGTATACAGATTATCATTTATTTCTTTCATCACTTATCTCTTCCTCTTTTTGCAATAACATCGAGTATTATCTCGGATCTGTCATCAGAGATTATCTTTACAAAATATTTCAATTCATCATTCTAAGAAACACGATGTTGTTCCAAGCTTACGAAACTATACTTTCATCTGATATTTTTCGTGCAAAAGGTACATGCTTTACATTGAAACTTCGAACATAAAACAGATCTCTTCAAAATTTTTCTTTTTCCATAATTGCACAAATATCTCGGTCAAAGTACTTAACTCACTTCCTTTTTTGTCTGCAGAATTATAATGAGTTTGTAGATACATAATCTGTGTGATATTTACATGTGACAATGGTCGTGTTGAGTGGAAACATTTATTTTGCAATTGTTGGAAATTTTTTCGCGTTGATTGGATTATACTTTTAGATCTAGAAAAATAGTCCTATCCCAACGAAGAGAATTTCCAACAGTTGCAAAATAAATGGTTTGCTGAACACGACTGTTATTAGAAGTATTCGTCATCTAATGATAAAAATAATTGGAAGATCGATCATATAATGTATAATACAAAATAAAAGTTTTTTGTATATACTAATATGTTTATCATGAAATATGTTCATTATGAAAATTATTGCAACCTTTCTAATAATGAAAAAAGAAAAACTTCATTAGGTTTGCAAATTATGTAATTTACAACTATTCCATCGTCGTCGATATAAAATATTACGAAAAAGTCTTAAGACTGAATAATGAGCGCATTTTTTTTTACAAATTCGAGCTTTTGAACAATCAGTTTGTTCATACATCACTCTCCGTCACTATCGTCTCTTGTGTATTTATCATTTTTCACTTCTATTCTCAATGGAGAACGTCCTCTAGTATGATTTCCAATTCGTGATCGTAGATCACCACTCTTTAAGGTACTCCTCAAGTCGCGGCTGCTCGACGGCCTTTAAAAAAACACAATTCGTGGGTTTGCAGATGTATAAAAATACTTAATCATACAATATATTATCTGCATATGCTTAAGAATATTGCTCATTTTTCCAAAAATACTACAAGGCATATATTAGGGACAAATAATATATATTATTATACAATTTGTATGAAATAAAATAAAATAATCATATGTTCTATAATATTCACTTACACTTTAAATGTTTCAACAAAACCGCAAGATTAATATTAAATATCTGTCAAAATCTTTACGAAAAATTTATTCGAAAAATATGCAATTTATATTTTTAGTAGATACGACTATTTATTTTCTTACCTCTTTTTCAAATAACTGGAACTAACTTCGCTTTTTGCATGATTCAATCTTGCCCAGACAGTGGAAGCAATGCGTGGCTTGGGTGGGACTACCTTTATCACACTTCCTTTAGGACCCTGAATCTCCTTAGCAGGAACATCACTGTCTTCTTCGCCACTGTCCTCTTCATCCTCTTTATGTTCACCCTCTTCATCATCCTCTTCCTCTTCTTCCCCTTCCTCTCTCTCTTCTTCCGCGTTCATCAGACCGCGCTGGCCCTGTCTCTGTTCCTCCTTTTCTTCTTCTTCAAGAACATCCTCGTCTTCCGATTCCTGCCATTCTCCCTCTTCTCTTTCCGATGATTGTATCTCTTTCACAATCTGGCTTTGCTGCCGAATTACCCCAGAATTATCGCGTTTCGAATTTGTTGCGCTTGTATTTGTAATCACTACTTGAATGGGTTCGCGATACTGTGTTTTCGTTTTTGACTTTCCCAACTTTGATCGCAAGTCACCACTGTTATTTAAGTTATTCAAAATCATCTACGAAAAAATATATCATGGATGTAATTTGTGAAATGAATTAAGAAAAACAAAATAAAAAGATGAGAAATTTACCTGGAATCGAAGCTTTGCTCGACGCTTTTGTACTTTTTCCTCCTCGTCATCGGCGTGCATTCGCATGCGGGGAATTTTACTCCGTTTACACCAATTCTCGTCGCTATCGCTACTCGAATCCTCCGCTTCACCCGATTCCTCCGCTTGTATCGTATCCTTTTCCGTGCATTTGAGACCCAATCTTTCCTTTATGCTACGTCCCTGGTCCTTAACACCGTTCTTTGGAAGAAAATCATCCTCTACGACATCGTTCAAGCCCCACGTTTCAGACAACGCGCCCCATGGATTTTTTGTCTGATCCTGATTTTTGTCGATTTCCTCGACTGATGATTTGAGATCATTTTGTTTCGTTTGTTTGTACATACGCTTACGAGATTCCGTTAGAATTCCTTTGATACCTAAATGTTTATATAAAAAGCTATTTTATCATCTGTCCTCCATTATTCTTAATTTTGATTTGATTTTACTATATACAAAATTGCATTTACCTCCAAAGTTGGGATTTCCGTACTTTTTATAATACTCGCTCTTCTTTTCCGCATTAACTTGTTTTTTATCCGCCCTGGTGGCAAATCTCAGGAAGATTGCTTTAGACTTTGGATAATCGATACCTTTTCTCCATATACCAGGAGGTAGTGGATAATTGATATCTTTAATGCTTATGCAGTTCTCTTTCCTTCCATTCTTGTCTGTATCGTTAGACTCATGTTCTTCATCCGCTATCCTTGCTGTGTCCTCTTTTCTGTTCTCAGAATCATTGTTCTCTCGATCTGAATACTTTGCAACACTACCTAAAATTCTTTTGGATAATCCCAGCATAGCTCTGGCTGCTGTTACATTATCGAACCAGACTACATTGCCTGTAATATATCACAAATTATGTATCAAAACATCTGCAAATAATATATTATTATTTCATTGAATAAAATCATGCTTTGAATCATACATGATACGTCGTTGATCCATTCAATAGACATTGGTGCGTAATCTTGGAAATACGTGAATACATCTTTGGTGCTCATTTCCTCAGTCCCTCTCATGTGAATTACATTCAACCTGATGTTCTTTGCATTTTCACCATCATCCACGATACCCATGCTGCAACCATGACAATATAAAGTTGCGGCAATTGCTTTTATCGAATCATATTGTATACCTGTTGTAGAGATCCTCTTCTGGATTTGACGATTCCTTGCATTTTTCCATCAAGCCAAACCGCTTTGCCCGTTCCTCCATCTTCAATCTTTCCTCCTTGCTGAATATATCTATGCCTGTTGTGAATGTGTCGCTGGATCTTTCAGGGTTGCTGTCTAATGTTTGTATCTAAAAGAATTAGTATAATTTGAAGCACATCTTCCAACAATATGAATAATTACATATTAGCTCTCCAGTCGCCGCACGAGTCCCACATTCAGTAAAACATATTTTTTTCTAATAATATACAAATTACACTGTATGAATTTTGAAAGTCTGAATAAATATTATTTCCCTGGCTATAAAGTTGAAGTGGGCAAACTTATTAATTCATAAATATTATTTCCAAAGAGATATTGATTTTTTTATATTGGGATATCTAAAGATCTCACGCGTTTACTCGCGTTACGAAAAATATCGCGACGATTGAAGGTTTAACAAGATATCTATATATATCAATTAAGTATCACAATATATCAGTCGTTTCTGTTACCCGTGGTTCTGGCTTTAAAGTTGCCCTGGCCCTCTCTATTTCCTCGATGGGCACCATCTCGATGTCCGAAGGCTCGTCGAACTCGTCCATCGTGCGAAAACTGGCGAAAAACGTGATACGAATGCGTCAGACAAATGCTCGAATATCGCTAGGAATAGTCAACGAGTAACGCGAGTTTCACAGCCGGCCCGATCGTTCCGCGAACAACAGCTTCCAGCATCAAACGACGGTAACTAGTTTACAGTTTATAAATAGGACTTAACCATAGCGGCAGACATTTGCTCGCCACAGCTGGAGCGATAATGGACAACAATGGATCATGACGAATAAAGGTGCCTTTCCATGCGACGTGATAAGTAATGCCACGTATTGGCTCATTTTGATCACGTGATGTCTTAATCGCAAGCAGCCAATTGCGACTAAGGGCGCGGTCCCATGGACTAACATTTTCCGCGTATCGCGTACCGCCATCAAGTTAGAAGACAAATTGAATATATTTTAATTGTTCTTTCTTATATAATTTGGGAATCATTTGGGAAAGTTTACGAAGAGTATTTAAACATAATAATAGTTTTACAGTTATTAATAAATTTTATTATGCGTCAAATTAGCAGATTGCGATTGTATTTAATACATTTTATGAATGAAATTGATTAGAAATGATTAGAAATCCTTTGGGAAAGATATCCTCGTTGTTATTTTTATTTAGGAAAAGTCACTATTTTGTAATTTAATAGATTTTATATACATATTGCAAAAACAAACAAACTCTGAGTGTAGTCAGTGTAGTAGGTGTAGTATAATACACTTACAATAGGTATAGTAAAGGCGGGAGCACAGACTTTTGCATAACGCATAAGGCATAAGGATATCAACCAATCAGAGTCCTTCATTATTATCCCCACTTCTCATTCTGCGGGGTCAAAAAATTCGTAACAATGAATTCTTTATGCATTCTTTATGCGTTATGCATTATGCAAAAGTCTGTGCTCCGGCCTTAAGCCTTAAGTCATAAAAAATATATTTAATTAGCCTGAATCTGCAATATGTGTAGGAAGAAATTAACTAAATCATTAACTTAATTAAATTCGATTAATCTTTTTCATACTTAACTGTGATTGGTCAATTCGTTATTGCTACATCTATTGCAGCTTTCGAATGAAGTTTCTGAACGCAGCCTAACTCACATCACGAATTAAAATATTAACAATAAGTTGGAAACATAAAATGTATAATACAGAGGTTTTATACTAAAAATTAAATATATGAATTGTAAGAAAGCATGAATGGTATAACAAGAATAAGAATTTTTTTAAATTTAACCTTGTCTCAATAAACTCTTTAAAGTTATGTAATAATGTTAAGTCAAAAATTAGTGTCAAGAATAAATTCTATTAAATTTATATTAAAAGATATGATATCATTGCTTATTTTAATATTAAAAATTAATTAGTGAACCTGTCATGTTTTGAATCTAGAAATGCTATCGCTAAGAAAAAAAATACATTCTTATTATTTATTCTCAATTGTAATCCCTTTTCTCTAATTAACTCTAATAAATTTAATCTTTATGTCTTTACAGAATTCTATTGGAGATGAAAATCTGCCATCGCTGTTCTGTGCTGTTCTGCAGAACGCGAAGAAGCGGACATTTCTGAGAAAATGCTGAATAACAATTATTCTAATGGCAATGTAATAATGATATGTCACACCGAGAATCCTCCGAATGAAACAGATCCATTGTTAGGTGATGATATGGAGAAGAGAGAAATACGGAAGAAGCGTTCCCGCTCGCTAGATCAGGTGGTGTTCGATAAACAATCATGGCTGTACTTTTGAAGTTGAGGTTAGCGGCAGCGGGCGGCCGGCAAATTGCTCCAGAAGGTATTTAACAGCGATTATAACGGATGACATTACGTTGCGCGTAATAGAAGCATCGAGATACATTGAATCTTTATTGCTTTAGTTAGCGACGCGGCAAGTATGTTATTAATAACGCGACGCGATAAGTATAAGTAGAAAGCGGTTAGGTTAGGTTATATTGTATGCAGTGTGTTTACTGTTTACTGTATTTTGTTACAGGCATAGTCAGTATACGTCGATTAGCGAGAATGTCCCAGTTATTGGACAAAGTGCCTGATGTGGACATCGATGGCCACGGAAGATTTAAATATATCCTCATCAACGTGCAGGACGACGTCGGCAAGGCTAGCAAGAAAATTGTCAGGGGATATGGGAGAGCGCAGTGGCACGGTAAGTTTGCATAAAACATAATCATCAATATATATATATATATATGTACATATATTTATTATTTACAATATTATCTAAAGATACAATCTGTACATCTTTACATATCTTCATTGTGGACAGAGAAGCGATTGAAGTATTTGACATAGGTGTTAATATCTTATTTGGAAATGATTACTATGATTTTTTTGTTAATGCATTAGTTGTAATTTTTCGCATAGGATATAATAATAATAATAATGCTAGGGGGGTGGCAGCGGTTCTCAACGAAGCATGCCTGTGGCACTTAGACTCAGTTGGTCCATTGTGCCTCCCTTTCTCCTTCCTATCGATTATGGAAGTCTGGTTCTCCTCCAGAAGAAGAATCGGTCTCCAATCGGTAGGCGTTCGAAAAATAGGATATATATATATATATATATGGGTTGAGGAGTCACTGGGATTTGAACCCAGGACCCTTCTGTTACTAATCACTCGCGTTAGCATGGAGCCACGCGTCATCCCATTGATGAATATAAGTCAATATAATATTTACTTGCAGACAAAAACATATAATTGTTTTATTATGGATTTGTAGTTTGTATGAAAATAAAAAATTTTTTGTAAAATTGATAGATATACATGGATAGATAATTTTTTTTCAGTTAAGTTAAATGTACTTTCATTTGAATACATTTCAAAATATTTTATCTTGGTCACGGTTATAATATCGAAACTGCAACTTGTCAATTCTCGCTTAAGATTTCAGAATCCTTAAGAAGAAATCAGTTATCGAGAGATATACAGTTTAAGTTTTATCTAGTGATAGTGGGATAATTTGTACATTGATTGTTATATGTAATAAAAAATAGATATCTTTATCTCCTTGGAAAAATATCTTTGATATCTTTAATTCGGTATATGTTACTTCAGTATAGTTGGTTGTAGATAAGTTTACAGTTTGTATATCTATTCTTTCATGTTTTCGAAATTAATGAACGCAGAATATAGTTGCAAGTGATTAAGATGGCAGTAGGAGACTTCTCATATATTAAACGAGTAAGAAGATATAAACGCAAATAATTTCAAGCTGATTTACATTCATGAAGCTTTAGGTTGTTAGCGATAAAACTCTCGTAATTTATAAGAATATATTACATAAATACAGGGTGTTCGATGTAAAATTGCCGAAATGAAAACTGAAGGGACATTGGGTCAAATCGAGAAGAAAAGTTATGTCATTCTATCATTTTGTACAATTCCTAACAGTTATCGAGAGTAATTAATTGAAAGTTCCACCGTTTTTATCAGATAATGCTCGCCGTCTGCCGCGTTCAACCCATAGTTCTCCAAACGCTCATTCGTTCAGACATTTCAGTTATTTACTCGATTACTATTAGGAAAATGGTACATGACTTTTCTTCTTAGTTTGATCCAATCTACCTGCAGTTTTCGTTTTGGCAATTTTATATCGAACATTCTGTATATGTATATATCATCTTAATGTTATCCGCTAACGGTATAAATATATAGGAATACATATCTTTCTCTTACAATTAGCACGAAACCATGCATCATTCCGTCCGTTACGAAAATACAATATTTTAATTAATCACGATTCTATAAAATTTTCTGTACGAAGTATAAAGCGCAATAAGTTGTTCATTATTTTTCTAAAATCATATATAACTTTCGAATCTGTGCACTTTATTTCCTCCAAAGAAAAATAAAAATGAGATATCCACATTTACGTACATCTAACGACATTCTAACGACAATTGACAAGATTTATCTATACATTATCTTATTCTCTTTTCTCTTTTTTTTTTATATAATCGTCGCAAGATTTTCCTATGAGAAAACAAGAGCAATTACAACAATAATGTTAGCAAAGCGATATCAGTCAATCGTCACTGATTCTACAAGATTTCTATTTATTCGTTTACTAAGAGGCTCTTCTGAAACAGCACCAAGCTCGTTGAATGCTGATGCTGAGTCTGCAGGCCTTGTGATTCGAATTCTTAATGGCTTTTGCATCGCTGCTTTTCCTGACAGACGGCCGCGACATCGCGTCGCCTCGTTGCGCCCGCTCTCAGGTACTGTCACTCTCCTCACAGTGTTCTATCAGATCCACGTCGGTCACTTTCGACTCTTGTTCCTTAACGATCTCCAGCTTGTTTTCTTTATTCCGACTACTATTGCTGTCGAATTTCTCCGTGGTCTCGTTTGTATTCTTTCCAAATTCTTTCGGTGCTTCTCGAATAGGGGACGGAAATCCTACAAGATCCGGATCCGTATTACTGTGCATTAGCGTGAACGGCAGTTTCAAAGATACTTCACCGCCCATCGCCGAAACGAATAATTTGACCTTGAAAAGAAAATGATAAATTGAGAATCTTTAAAAAATATTTTTTTACTGAATTTTTTACACTGAAAGAAAAATGTAGTCACTTTTGGACCCAACCATAATTTTATAATATTTCTAATGATAATTATGGTTAACATAATGATGCATACAGTTAAGTTAATCGTATTTATTGTTAGAAATATTATAAAATTATGGTTGGGTCCAAAAGTAACTGTATTTGTCTCTCAGTGTATTAGTTCAGAGTAGCGTATATTATAATTAGATTAATAATTACAGAACATAAGTTAGTTAGATTAAATGAAAATATGAATTGACGAAAAAGATGTTTTATTCTTTTTACTAAGAGGCTCTTACGCCAGCATCACAGACACGATTACTTAATCTCTTAAAATAAACGCAATTGATGATCTTCATTATGTTTCTTAATTTCTTATATTTTAAAGTACCTTCACGTAATATGATACGTAAATCGTATAAACGTTCCTGTCATTGGGTCCGTTTCTAGGGTTAGTAACTGTTGATGCCAGACTTGCTCCAGTTTTCATGTAGCTGTCTTCTAAGGCGATCCAATTCTTAGTTGTGCCTTTAACAAGCCTGAGAGTATAAGTCTTCCTCAGATTACTACCTGGACCCAAAGGACAGTCTTCTTGCGAGGACATAAGGGCCACAACATTTTTGAATTTGCCGTTGCTGAACATACAAACGTCCACATATTGCACGACAAATACCTGCGAAGCAAACATTCGTATAATATGAATAAAGGAGCGGATTTTAAATTAATATCTATACTATATAATTATGAACATTATCTATTTAATCTGATTTATTTGTAAAATATAATTGAAATTTCACTTCATGATAATTATATTATTATATATAAATCCACAAACGCAGGCGATTTATTAAAAAAATAATGTTTCATAAAACATTAGTCATTAATTTTTCTGTTTCAAAGTAAAGTAGTATAGATAGAATTTATTAAAAAATTTATCTCTTGAAAAGATTGCGGTTGTAGATTGTAACAAAACTATCTTTAAAAAGCGCAATTAATTTAACAAAATCACATATATGTAAAAGCTTTGAATCAGTTAATTGAACAGATTCTATATACAGTTGACAAACCGCTCGCCTGATAATCGAGGCTTAAGGGAAAAGCCTGTCAGTAAAGCAGAAGCTCAAATAGCGATCGTTGGCCCGCAGAATATTGATTAATTCAAAATGTCAATTTCGAAGGAGAAGTTCAAGGAGAACTACTGCCCTCAGGCAGTATATGTATGTCTAAGCATGCGCATTAACGGACAATTAAAACAAAAGACAAGCATTAGTAAGGTATACATATACTGTAACACCTCCAAAGCTAATTTATAAATTTAGCAAGAAAATAGATGACAAGCGTATGCTAAAGTACTACAGACCGATAATTTGAACTGTGCGTAATAATCGCTTTTAAAGCGTCATCTTAAAATAAGTTTTAATCATTGATATCTGTCGGGCCTTCTACATTGCTATGTAATTCAGACTCTCACAAAAATCGCTCTCTTTATAAAGATTTATGCAGCAGCTACAGAAACAACTTTAGGAAGCATGCTATAACAAGACTGCGATTACACGCGTCTGATTGCTCACTCAAGAATTCATAGCATCCTATCCGATGCCTAATTAAATATTCTATACATGAGTGAGTAAGCGAAAAAACATTGTCACGATTGAAGGAGATGAAATAACTGAGAAATAAAGATAAAATTATACGTTAATAATATTTTTTAAAAAATTTCAAAGATTAAATAACAGAGATTTTATTAAATTGAAATGTCAACGAAGCGTAATCACTGATTTGATGCTGATGAATGAATAACTGTTCCATCGATTCTTTAATATAACTTGCCATCTTATGAAGAAAAGACAATAATGTACAAATGATAATACGAGCAGCGATTTTCCCGACGATAGGCAGAAATCGACAGGAGCCATTTTCACCCAAAGCTATCTACAAAGCCACGAAGAAGGAATGTTGGAGTTAGAATTCAATTTGTTTCGCACACACGCAAAGAGCGAGAGACGAAGAGGCAACACTGAATTGAATTCATTCGCCTGCGATAATCCGCGATGATCTGTTCGACATTCTCTTCTTATGAGAACGCTTACGATACAAATAGAAATCTCTCTCGAGAAGAAACCGACCAGGGAGATGCCAAAGGTTACAACGTGACAGGAAATTGCGTTCGCATCGGGAGCTTTTGAGCTCTACTTCATTAACAGCAATGGAGAACGTTGTTTGAAAATAGGAACATGGTACACCCTGCCGATATTCTGCCCACCAGCCAGAAAGGACAGGCGCAACCTCATGTTAACTCTGTTCTGTAACAGTTAAGCAAACAAACCGACACTTCTTGACCACCTGTAAGTTATACGAGTCACATTTCGTAATCAAATTTAAGTTCGTGGTCATATACGGATACAATAGACGTTACGTCACTGAATAACAATCGACTTCAATAGATGATAATGCAGAAATCTATATATATATATATAATATATATGTATTTCTACGATCGACAGAAATGGTCGGAAGAGGATTGCTAAAACAGGAATAAAACAGGAATTATTTTGACATGTCGCTTTAAAATGTTTTGCTCACCAACTTCACAAAGCCCATCCAAAGCTTTTACATATATGTGATTTTGCTAAATTAATTGCGCTTTTTAAAGATACTTTTGTTACAGCTGCAATCTTTTTAAGAGATAAATTTTTCAACAAATTCTGTCTATACTACTTTACTTTCAATCAATTAATTCTCATTGTATACTACAATTATGGATTTTCATGAGTGCGTTTTTTCCCATTAGTAAAATATTAAAAATAGAACAGATTTGTATTAGCTATCGATTTATCTCTTTTTTTAGAACTATATACATATAAATATTAATTATTTTTATTTTTTTGTAGAATATAAAGATATAATCTTACATAAATATAAAATATCATAAACGACAAAATTAAATAAATAATTAAATATATATATATATATATA
>VBVQ01002101.1:8034-27591 GCA_011636635.1 Tetramorium simillimum | reverse complement strand
CCACATTTGGCGCGTTTCTTGAAAGTGTTGCAGGAAAAAAAATCAGTCTCATTACTTATTTGGCACACTGTGTATATTATTTAAACGTATTATAAATATACGTATACATATGAAGATAGAATCGAGATTATCGGAAAGCTCTTCGTAAGCTTCTTTTAGGTAGAAGAACCTCTCCATTTTAGATTAAACCAGATTGAATGGAATATCTTACGGTTTAGTTCAGAAGTTCGATGAATGCGATAAATGCACTGCAACGGAATTGCGTTAACTTCCGCGCGGGAGTGACGTCTGTTTGCGTAACTTCGCGAATTACCGTCCCGGAACTCCTTTCTCGGCTCAACGAGCAAAGGTGCATCTGAATGGATACCGGTTTAACCGGAAGTAACGGTAGTTCGGCCAACACCGTATACCGAACTGGCGCGAGCGCGCGGCGTGTTTGAAGAGAAATTAATCTGTGGCAATTAAATCGCGGCGCTGCGAAGATCGGGGAGTTAAGTCGCGGACGAGACACGGTCGTGCTGTCATGAGGGGACATTTATCGAAGAGGAAAACGAGAGGTATGCGGCGTGTCCGGAAGATCTCTGTGCGATCTAATTCCGTCTTGAAGCACAGTCGAGCCCCGGTATACTGCAACCACAAAACCTCTCTCCATCTCTTACATCCCCGAGTCCGCGATCGATAAACTAAGTCCGTATATGCGACATATATTCGAATCGCCCTTAGCTAAAACTGAAAAGTGTGCGGTGTTTTTCTCAATTTTATTATCTGGTCAACGGTAAAAACGATTCCACAAGAATAAATTGTTCAGCCCCCTCTTCTTCCCTGTCGATACGTGATTGATAATTCTTTTGACAGACGAATGTGCTAAAAATTGTATTTCTTCCTTTTTTATTTTTCGTCTATCGAATCTCTGTTTTTATATACTTTTAGTAAAAAGAATTTAGTTTTTATAGACGTTATTTTTTACCACGATCCAATCCATAGCGTTTCGCTACGATATTTTACAATTTTATAACGAATTTCTCGGACTGTTTCACTCTATCAAGTTTCGTAAAAATGTTAAAGTATCACCATCAGCTGTGTAGAGTTTCGATGGAAAAATTCGTTGGAATTATTTTGTCCTCTAATATCGGTATCCAGGTATACATTATTAAAACCGTCGGAAGCTGCTTTCAATTTTATGCTAAATGAAGCCCCCCCTCCCCCCTCTCTCTCTCTCTTCTTGGTATGAACCACAACCGCAGACTGTCGATCAGTGAATATTGAAAACCTGAGAACGGCGCCCTTTCTCGCATCCCTCTCTCGTACTCCCTCTTTCTCGCTTGTCCCTTCACCTCGCCGCGATCTCTATCCTTGTTCATTGTTAAACCAGTTGCGCGATTGGACAGCGCGAACCCGGGCTGAACGCTCCGAGGTATGACGTAGGAAGCATCTCCCAGGAATTTAATAAAGAACCGACGCGATCTCTTTGTTCTGAACAATCGTGTAATGTGTTCTCGGGGAAAGAAAAGCGCATCGTCCGGCCGGGAGAGATTGGGAATTCTGCAGCGCATTATTCGTGCCCGAGTTATTCACCGCCGCAATAACGAGAAGTGGCTCTTAATATCGCCGGCTAGTATCCCGCAGTCGCAGTTCACGCGCGATTAACGCCCGCGAATATCGTCGATAAACGCGGGCGATAAATGCGGTAAATGCACTCGTGGTAAATGCCTCGCGTCGTCGTCCCTAGTCGATCCCGGCCGAAACTTTTTCCTACCGACCGATCGATCTACAACGAGATTAAATTCGTAAAAATCCGCCCGGCGGACTTTTGCGAAGAAAATCGAGATTACTTCGCGGAGATTCCGTCTACCGTCTATCGTTATTTCGTTGAATAAGTACATCGCGACGGTCCGCGCGCATCCCCCTTTTCGCTTTTATCTTTCCCCAGGATGCGCGAAAACTACACGGCGCTCTTTACGACATTATCGCGGCGCGCGAGCGTGATTGCAAACATCGGCAGAACTGCAGCTGGTTACTTCACGAAGAGCCGGACTGTTGCCGTAAGTGGGCAATTACGATTTGAATAAAGCATACCTCGGTGTAACTTGCCGACGCGGGTGGGAACAATGCGAGGAAGGGCGAGAGGGAGGGAAGAAGGGTTGACCCGTCTAATTCCCCTCGGAGCCGACCGCTAATCATACGGCGATACCGATCCGCAACAACTTCATCCCCGATCCCTTCGCGCGGCTGATAATAATAAGCCATTAGGCGGCGCGTTCCGCGAGTTATGCCGTAATCGATGGATGTTAACACGCCAACGCACCGCACGACTGCAAAGAGAGAACGGGAACGCGGGGGTCGGGGGAGGGGGGGGGTGTATTCGAGGATCGAGTAACCACGGAACGTTTCGTGCCGCGCCGTGATTCGCCCCCCTGAGGTGCTACCGATCTAACGATTACTGACCACGCCAGAACTGGGGCCGCGGCAGTGGAGGCCGCGCATCCGGCGCAGACGGTACCGCGAGGTAAAATCCGTTTGAAGGAAGGAATTACATCGGCTATGCAACGCAACAGCCGAACCGCAGAAGAAGCCCTGTTCCCCCTTCCTGCCCCCTCCCTGCTCTCCACCTCGTCTCGAAATGCATTCTTGTAATGGGCGGTAATTATTCGCATTGAGTATCACCGCGTCGGTATTTAGTACAGGTTGAACGTGTAACTGAGATTATTTTGAACAGCATCATTGATGTTATGCAATAGAAATTTGTGTCAACTTTTTAACAGCCGAAATCTATCTAAAACAAAAAATTTATACGACTTAGTCCGCATAGAATTGACTTGTCGCGAATCTTAAAATCGCAAAATTAGCTGAGCGACTTAAATTATTTACCAGCTCTTTCTTTTCAAGATAATTTTTTGCAAATATCGTTAAATTAATTAATTAAAAAATTTATGTTTGTATATTAAATGTTTCGCATATTATACACATATTATATTATAGACCATTACGTTTAGACGTTTTCAAGTTTATTATTAGTGTGGTGACATATTACAGCTGTTCTCAAATTAATAAATTGCAAAAATAATGTCTAATTTAGGACAAGAGTCCTTGGTTAATTATGGAATATTGTTTAAAGTATAATGAATATCGATTGCTTTATTTCGCTATATACTCGTTAAATCATTATTGAAGAGGGGAAATGATTATTTATAGCATTCGTGATAATTATCGAAACGCGAAGCTATTTCCGGGCGAACTGAGGAGAACCTTTAATCGCGCGAATTGGACTTAAGGCAACAGGTTCGATAGTGTAAAGGATCCTATCGAGAGAAGGACGTCGAGCCATCGGCCGTCCATTACTCATGAATCGCGGTCTGCAGCCGGAATCCTTGCAATCCTGTAACCGTCGAGGCGGCTAGATGAAGAGGTGGCAGACTCAAAGGCCAAAACAGATTGCGCACCTTGATGGCGTCGTCCTAGATAGGCGTCGACTATAAGACTAAACCGCGAGAGATAGATAGCTAGATTGATGGATAGGTAGGAAAATATAGAATGGGAGATGTGAAAATTTATATACATATATACACTAACATACGAATATTATATGGATCAATAATATAATTACGTTGTGTCTCATCTTATTGTAATACAGACTTAATTCTAAAGCTTTTAGCAGACTTCCGGATTTTAAGTACACGGGAAAATGTCGGATTTATACATACGTATGTAATGATAGAAACAAAAGAATTACAAAAACTTTTAAGTATTTTAATGGACTGTCATTTGGTGGCCGCCAGAAAAGTGCTTTTGAGTGTTAGAAGTATTTACTAGAACAATAAGATGTTATTTTAAGATATAAAAAAAAACCCGTTTCGCTTTGGCATGGCCACGTTTACGTTCTTCCAAATCGATTTGTTTCTCTTGTATGCTTGTGGTATCTACTTATACGAAAAGAATAACAGTTGAAGAATTGTACAAAGATGCTCCGCTGACGTACAAACAGTTTTTGCTCAGCTACGGTTTGTGAAATGTTTACAATTACATTCTGTGAGAAGCTCCACAAATCATTTCTTTTAATAAAATTAATAAAATTGCAAATAAATTAATATTAAAATACTGTTGAATTTCATATAAATTTAATACCAAAACAATATTGAATTAAAATCGTATTAAATTCATTTAAATTTACTGTCATATGAATACATATGCGGTATATGATTCGACGATTAAAACGTAAAACGAAAATAGAATCGTGCTCATATAAATTTACTAACATTCCACATTTTACAAATGTATTTCTACGCAGTCGTTTATATATGTATATGTATATCAGTTGTAGCTGAAGCTTTATAAATTCACTCCTATTTACGGTGGGAATCTCTCTCCTCGTTTTACCCACGGGAGTTTACTCCGCGGCGCTGGGAGGGAAAAAAATTCGTACGCATGTGGAAATTCGCGATTCTTCCTCTTCCGTATAGGCGATCGTCGAGATGACGACGGCGACGTGTGGCTAAATAAAGACGTCGATGACGATGAAAGAGGATGACGCGGTTGGTATAATGGAGGGCTCCCGACGCCCTCGAGGGTTATATATACGTGGGTATACGTAAAAGGGGAGCCGCTGAGACGGGTCAGCAGCTCCGGGCGTTACACGGAGACGAGGCAGGGCTTGACTTGTAGCCGTCGTAAGAGAATAGCTAAGGCAGAGAGCCATCAGGAGCGTAGTAATCAGAGCGAGGTTCGCGTGAGGCCGAAAGAATTCCGGTTACGATGCTGGAAAATGGAAGAGAGAAACGCAGTTCGCGTCCGACGGGTGCTTGACGCGATATCTGTTACGTAATCTCGTGAGATGGATCGGAAGCGTTCATTCATCCCGTAGTTAGAAATGGCCTTCATGAAGGATTTTACGAGCTCGGCGGATATGCGCGCGTGTCGAAAAGATACGCCGCGATTTCGAGCCGCTCGAGTTACGATCTCATTTGATTACTTCTTTCTACGGTTATTCATGGGGTTGGAACCGAGTCGGATAAGATCTCCAGTGTCGTCGGACTACGGGAAGATGAAAAATCTCAATGCGCCGCTACCTGATCGCGATACCGCGGCGGACATGTACGAACTAAAGCATCGTTGATGCACGTTAAAATGTATAACATCATTTCTCTTTAGTCACTGAGATCAATTTGAAAACTTTGGTATTTTTTGCTAAATTTATTTGTTAAATAAGATAATTTTGCATTAGAAATTGAGATATATTTTCTTCTTCAAAATTAATCAAGATTTATAAATATTAATATCGGAATATTAAAATTAGATGATATATTTTTGCGAAATAAAAATTTAAAATAAAACATTCGAAATATGACAATTATATCATTGGAATATTCACAGATATTTGAGGCTGTTGATCGAACCGCAATTCGCGCAAGATACCCAATCAATTGACGCGGAAATGACGTCTAGAGACGTCGGAGATGAGATTTTCCAAGCCGGATCGTTCCACCTTCCCAAGTCAGATGCATAATCTAAATTTCTGCCAGCGCTTTGAAACTGCGGATGGAACCAATTTTTGCTTAGACCGACAAAGCTCGAGAGCTAACTCCAAGCCACCGTCTTCCGCAACGTTGAACCGTGCTAATTAGTGATTTCGCGGTTTCCCCATCCGTCTTTCCTCTATTTTCTCTGCGTCCTCAAGTAGCTGGAGTTTCAAATCTTTACAAGTTTCCGACAGAGCGTCTCATTAGTTTGTCAATCTTGGCGAGGTAAATCTGCTTTCCATATCCAAAAGAGCTTTGCGTTCTTCAAACGATACACCACGTTATATAATTCATTAACATCACGTGGATTGTCACAATCTTGCCAAATTTTCTTTGACGTAACTGCAAAGTAGTATACAAGTAAATAATAACGTCGCTATGATAGAAGGAAAGATCCTGCTCGTTAATATATTTCTTTTACATTAAAAGCTGCCGCTTTTATAGATAAAACTGAATAAGTTTGTGACGCAGGGAGTTACATACAACATGATTACCAGATGATCTTTCAGGAACATTAATCAGAAACGACGTTTATTTGAAGCAAGAAATACGACAACGATCATCAGGATGCATGCAATAGTCGCATTAATAACCAACGATTTCTCTTTCAAATCTCGCTCGTAATGATAACGTAACTTAACGATAACAGTTGCACAGGACACGGGGCGTATTTAAACATTTCTCATAAATAATCTCGTAATTTTATTATAATCTCTAAGAGGTTTTTATGACCGTAACAAATTAATCGCTGGAGAAAGTACTATAATACACAAGATCTAACAAATGTTTAACACATCGTGATTAATTGGCAATTCCGAGGCATTTAAAAATTTACGTCCGTCTTCTACAGCGTGGCTTTACGGATTTAAATCTCTTTGTCGTCGCGAAGTCCCCGCGCGGATCACGGCAATGGCGAAATTACGCAGTCGTCTCGGTTCTCGCCTCTGAATGGCGAAACAATTTGCAACTTCAGCAGCTCCGGCTGACAGGGACTTGGGCTACCGTTGGAAGACGCTCTTCTTTCGATCCGCGCGAACAATACCGTCCCATTAACAGATGCGATCTGCAGCTGCTAATACTCAGTGCCGGGCGATCGTTCGTGATAACGAGCAACTAGGTCGACGGCCGCGTTCTCCTCGCTCAGCTGACGTGAAAAATCATTACGTCTCCCGCAAAGTGGATGGGTTAGCCGGCCCCGAAACGACGAGGGAAAGGAACGCGAATGATACAGAGTGTTCTACGCGTACGCAACAAAATTCAACTGAAATATTTATTATATTACCTAAAAAAAAAAAAAGGAGGTATCGTAATATAAATAGTGCTTCAATTAAAAACGTTTAAAAGATAAAATTTTTTATAAATTGTATTTAATGGATGCGAACGATTAAACTTTTATATCGAAAATTACAATGTGCAAAAAACTGCGAGAACATTTGATATTTAGTTAAGCCTTGGTAAAGGGAAATCTTTTTCAATTTTTAACAAATACTGTCGTTATCGTTCTGTAAATGTCAAGTACTCTATGAAAAGCGAAAAAGGTAACGGATAGAATGAACGATAACGGGAACGTAAATCACAACGATGTGGTGGCGAAACGGAGGGGGAGAGATACGATTTTAGTCAGCGACGATAGAGCAGCTTCGCGGTAGTCGGTGTTTTTCATATCATCCCTTCTACGCCCCCCGTTTTCTGTTCCCCGCCTCGTCCCGCCTTATCTTTCTCGAGGCACTGATTTTTATTTCCGACCGTCTATTTCCCGCCCACGAGTCTCCCTGTACAAACAGGCTCGGCTGAAACGAAACCGAATCTTGGCCTGCGGCCGTGTAAATAGCGCGAAATGGCCGGACCGCCCGCTGAGAAAGCATCAGATCTCATTTATCCGCGTCGTCGACAAACACACAGGTATACGTTGGGTAGTGGTGACGTCGGCTGCATCTCTCCGCCGCCGCAACGACGAGGACACGCGACTATGATCGACGGTGTGTCGGCGACGGCGAGGCGTGTCGATGTGCACGCGTGTGTGAAAAGGAGATCGGTGGACGTGATACACCGGTGTGACCCCGGCGATAGATGAGAGAGCAACCGGAGAGAGAAGAGAACGGCGACACAAGTAAAAGACAGGGGGAAAAGGGGAGTAAAAAAAAAAAGAAGAACGAACCCGGCGGCGGCACGGCGGCGGTCGATTGGGAGGCTTTGAAGGAGGGACAGTCCGACTTTGATTAACCCTTTGACGCCGCTTCAACGTTCCACCTCGTCACCGGGGATACCTCCCGCGCGCGATGCAGTTTCCGTCCCTAATGGAAACGCTCCCCCAGATGAACAGATAAAGACAAATCTCCTCGTCCGCAGCCGCCGATGTCGCGGGATCACGGGCGAGGATAATTGATTTTCGAGATGTTAATCCGGTCGCCGATAAGTCCCTAATGGAATTTCGCCGATAATGGAAGGTCGTCGACTGTCGTTATTACGTTTTCGGAAGGGATTTTTACATCGCTCTCTGAAATACGGTGTCGGTATAACGACATAATTTACGTTTCGATTAAAAGCGCGGATTAAACGACAAACGACCGCTGTTAGCCGATACGAGTCAAAGAGACACGCGAATGATATTGGCGTATTGTAGCTTTCCTTTTTTGCCGATACACACCGCTGCAATGTGGGCGAGTCTTGCTGGTTACAGCAAGCCGATTTGCGCAAAGCGGAAGTTTCGACGCGTTGTCATTAAAACGCGTCCGCACGCACAGTATTAAATGAAAGCTTTTATGTAAAAGCCTTTTTATCAAACGCCATTAACCGCCGATATCGAGCGTATTTGCGGCGGTGTATGTATCTCCCGCGAGAATATCGCGATATATATTTTTCGCGAGAGCTCTTTGATAATAACAGACAGCAAAAATTATCACACATAGATTTTATTCAAGTAAAATTCAACTATCAATTGTTAATATTTTATAATGATCAATATTATTAGAGAAATAAAATAATTTCTCACTGCTAATCATCCTTATGATGATGATTTGTGAAATTACGGAGTGATTATCGTTCGCACGTTTTTATAGTCGCAATTACTCGTAAAATAGATAACACAAAATCTTTTATCATTCTTTTCCTCAGCAAACCATCAAGCACTTACAAAAAGTTAATATGCCCAAATGGAGAGCACGTATTATGCGACCTTGACGTCGGATTCGCTATCTGTCCGAGTGATTTCCTATTATCCTCGATGCTTTCGGAGATAATCGGCGGTTAAAACGAATGATTACTGAATGAATAATGAATTCGCACACAGCGTACATACACAGCGTAGTGGCGCATTTATTTTATACACAACTTTCTACGCATACGATACACATCTCTTTCATGCATTTTATTTTACCGGTTGCGGTGCCGCGTTTGCAGCAGAGTAAATTCGTAAACAAATTAAATTTATTAAATAATAACGTTCGATCGTGAAATGGATATTGCGCGGGCAAGGTACGGTCGCGATACGGTGTCCGGACAAATTGACTTTTGACGTATGTTGATTGCATCTGCAAAAATTAACCGGACGCAGTCAACGAACGCGAATCACTTCGTTTCATCGTTCGTGCGTTATGACGACGGGGACAAATAAATACGGCAATTTACCGATTCAGCAACACTGAATTATTATGAACGAATTACGCATTCAAAAAGCCGTAAATCCTGCTATTCTGCTGTCGCCATTAAAAACTTTCACGAGAAAGGAGATGGAAACGCGCCCGACATTGAAAACGTCGCGCTGCGCGGATAAAAGCATCCCGCAACATTACGGCAAGAAAATACGAGAACTTCCACTTTAAAAATCGATCGTTATATAACGACCGGGATAAATAACTCGCATTCGTCTCAGAGATGAATATGCTGAATATGCCGTTCTGTTGAATAAAATGAATATATCATATCGGTGAACTATTGTTGTTCTAAAAGATAAAATTTTTATTTCTTATCTGATTATTTAATGAAATTGATCAATCTTTTCAATTGAGAAAATGCTCAAATCCTGTGAACTTCAAAACTTAACTTTAAAATTTCCCCGAGTTCCATTTTTTTTCCTCGTCCGTTTCTTAGATCGGCGGCGATCTTGACAGCGGGCAGCTCGTGGATCCGTGAGTGAAATTACAGTTGACGCGGATAGTGCGCAAAAATTAATATCCTTCGCTCAGCGTGTCCGTAAGTCGCAGTAGATCGATAGGAAGGACAGACCCGAACGAATGCAGGTTGCGCAGCGACTGTCCGACGGTTGCACAGATACGCCTCGGACTCGGTAGTAATAGCGGTCCTGTTCGCACACGTATGTCCGAGGGTCTTCGGACAGTGCTACTGGCAGCATTGTGCTGATTTCTCGAGGGATATAACAGAACTCGGAGCCGTACGTAATGTCAATCCAATCCACGTTCTAATGCCTGTACCCGACAGCCGGGCTGGCTCCGCGTGCTGCAGAATCGCAGTCGTTCCTTCAGCGGCCCGTGTGCAGGAGCGCGCACGCCTCTCCTGGGGATAATTCTCCCCGACACCGGTTAGACGCGCGTTTCTCAATAACGGAGAGGAAAATAATCAGCCGGTCCCGGGGAACGCCGGGAGGTGGCGACGCGACCAGCAGTCGGCCGCCGATACGAGGCAGTTTGCGAAAGTACTCCGCCGAAAAGTTGATAGACCGCCGCGATTCGCGAACACGCACATACGTACGAACCACGCGAGGTCACATGCGACACGTGGGCCCCGCGGATCTAACGACTCCCGGGGATAGAATCAGAATTAACCGACTGGCAAGTCCGAGAGCGTGTTCAACGACGACGACGACGACGACGACGACGACGACGAGGACGAGGACGAGGACTGGGCGATGGTACGAAACGCTTTCCCACTTCAGTTTCGTAACTAATTCGTTATATTCAACTTTGAATAGCGTAATCCGGGAGAATCCGGGAGTTTCGTAATTGCTAGGCGGAATCTCCAAAGGGGATAACCGCCAGTCTTCATAAGGAACTCATCGTAGGAATTACCGCCGCTAACGCGCCGCCGGTGCTCATTCGGAATGATTTCGGATTGTTTTCCGAGTTCAGCAACTATAATGCGTGTGTATACGGCGCGCATTGTCGGCGAAGAGCCGGAGAAACCGACGTCGGGATGCGTTGCGATTTATTACGTAGAGTTGACTTAACGTAAGCGATACGTATTGTTTCAAATTAGATTCACTGCGAGATTTTTCTGTGGCGCGGAGGAATGTTGAAAACTCGCAGTCCGCGAGGACCTTGGCGCTACAACCCCCGGCGTGTCTCCAATCCTCTTAAAGTACGCGGTACTTAACACCGCCGTCTCTCCTTCTTTTTTTCTTTTCTCTTGAAAACCTTTGCGGTTCATGTATTTTCGCGGTAATAAAATTACCCTTTTGCACATTTATTAACGCGGATGCTCAAATTAACGCGATGCATGAGAAACGAGATTAATCCTGTAAAAGTGGTACTCTGAAAAAAAAAAAGTAACGTACTTTCACGCATAATATACATAAAATTGCCTGATTTTACATGCTTAGGTACATTATATTTATCTTCGTAACGAGAAAGGAGGGCAGATTTTTACGAAAAAAAAAGCTCTCTATCTCCGTTCATTTATCTACGATCGCTGCTGTTTGGTCAACAGAGCAATTTTACCCGAGGCAGTCATCCCGTATCGAGAGATACATTCCCGCTAACATATTTAACTCGCCAACTTTTTCAATGCAGTTATTTTTCTTGAGTCAATTATCTCGAACGGAGATTGTTTTCAGTAGGATCAGAGTATCGGTATATAAGACGAACGAAAACATGGGTGAAACTTAAGATCAGGAAAGTCCAATATTATCCTACTTGTCTCCTACAGTTACATTGACAGGCAAAACATTAGTAAATGAATCCTGAAGATATAAATCAGTGGATTTTTATCAAGAATTCTTTTCCTCTTTGTGTGCTGAATAATCATAATAAAGGCAATTATAATACCTCTCGAATGTTTCGAGCGCGGGAAAAAAACGTCTCTCTAATTAATTCTCTAATTAATCGAGTAGAGATCGTAAGGCGATACGGTAATTACCGATCTTGAAACGTATTTCAGATTTGTCCTGCTGCCCTTTGTTCGTTTGTGCGTACCGTTGAATACTTTTCTAGTTACAAGATGAGCGGTGCGGCGCCGAGTCCATTTGTTTCTGACAGACGGGTATAGGAAAGCCTCAAAAACTTTGCTGACTGGATTTCGCGACTGACAATCCCGCGAAACGAGCAGAATTGTCAAGCGTAAAATTCGCTCGGACAGAGCGAACGGAGGGCGGTAGGACGGTGTGGGGGAAGGATTGGCCGGAAATGGCGGATGTCACGGTTGCCCGAGCTCCGAACGACATGTTGGTAATCGAGAGAGTATTCAAATGCTTGGCCGATACGTGACCGTCCTCCGGAAACGTACTCGCCAATGTAAAGCACCTAATGGCGTTTTGGATAACGTAGTCGTGTGGCCCCGCGCGGGTTCGCGCAAACGCTTTGTCCAACTTAGAATTAAATGCGCGAACGCGCATCGTTTAACAACGCGGAGATATTGTATGGATGTTAATACGATTCTCTCCTCGCATGGTAGAACTATTTACTCTCGTTTGTATCAAATGCCAGTCACGTTCGAGTTTATTAATAGGACTGAAAATCAGTTTGTCCATTCAATTTATGTTTGACGAGGAATGGAGCTGAGAACGTCATGTTGTCTTCCAAAGTAATTGTTGGTAATATACCAAATATCTTTTATAGGAAAAAAAGATGTTATATCGTTTAAATTTATTTTAAGTAGCTCGTGCTTATCATGAAAAGAAGGAAAGTGTAAAAGTTTGAGTGAAAACTTTATACAGTTATTAGATATTAAGATATTAGATATTAAGTTTTCATATTTTATATATACATATATACATACGTTTATATAAAAATAGTAGATAAATATTAATACATTGAATTATATTTGTTGGACTTTGAGAATTTGTAATAAAGTGCAGACGAAAATTTAAGAAAATATTTAAGTTACATGAGACTCTCTCTGAAACACAATTTTATTCCTGCGCATCGCCGATCGATGAAAAGCAATCAAAAAAGTTTATCATCAGTTTTCGATTAAACGTAATTTAACTTGTTCTCGTCTAACTCGCACTCGCGTAACTTAATTTCTTTGATGTTCACGTCCGACCTAACTTGCAAAATTCGGCATGGCCCGAGGTTAAAATTACAGATTCAATCTAGACGGTTATCAAAATAGACGAAACTACTGACACCGTGTTGTACTAAAACGGCGCGTCGAATAAATAAGCTGTCGAATAAATTAATTAAAAATGTAACGGAGTATTGAACCATCTAATAGCTGAATTAAACAATTAATCCACGCAGCTGGAGATACATCACTCGATATATTTTTGAGCTTCTGCCAATCTGGCGCGTGATAATCATAAAACAAGATATAAATTTCTAGACCTTCCTCTAGTGTACTGTACCGTAAATCAATAATGGCCGGTACAAATCTTAATTACTTTCGACATCGACGTGCGATCGATATCCCGAAAGTGCGCACGGTCTCATATACGGAATGGCTAATCTAAAAATCCATCGCTAGAAACCGTAAATCACGGGCCTCCGGCGTTTCGCATTATATGAGACACGTTCCAATAATCGCGAATTGCCTCGAAACGTAATATACCGCGACTCCTGCCAATAAAATTCCTTTTTGCCGTCTGCGATAGTCCATATACGAGTCTGCAACGTGACGAGAGGGTCCTCCCATAGAAACCGGCACCGGATATAGTAAGAGATAAATCTCTCGCCGCCATGTGATCTATTCTTGGAAATAGATCGCAAGGTCGGCTGAGGTCGTCGAATTAAATCGCGCGCGTCGATCCTGGAACGGTTGAAAAAGGATTCTGAGATGTGATTGAAATTTTCTAGGTATTGCCTCCATCTGCCTGGCGCGCGAAATTAATTAGGTAACTAGGTTTCTGTAACGCTGTATAAGCTTATTAGCATATCGCTGTTCGTTCAATACATTTCGTTCTTTCTGCTTTCTCGATCTGATTCTCTCTCTCTCTCTCTCTCTCTCTCTCTCTCTCTCTCTCTCTCTCTCTCTCTCTTTCTGTGTGACAATTAACACAGGCGATTAACGTCCTGAATTATTCGTCATTTTAATGGTACCTCAGAAAGATAGAAATCTGAGAACTGTGTTAAATATGTAAACGCAATTTAGGAATGAATTAAGCAAACTATTGTGCGCTGCGTGCTAACTTGGCACTGACTGGCAGTTTTTAAGATAACGTTAATTGCAATAAATATTACAAATATAAAAATCCATTGTGTCGCCCTTCCACGCGATTTTTTACGACCTAGAATGCGGTTCTTGCGCGTGGTCAACATTTGTACTCGCTTGTCGCGAAAATCTCTCGTGTCCATCAATTAGACAACGCTTCGCACACGCGAGATCCATGATAATCCACCGTGGCAACGAGGTAAGCTTTAAATTTTATACAGTAAGTCGAACAATTGATCAATTTGGCCTGAAAGCTCGATCGAATAATTCAAATTCGAAGTCAAAACGAAAGTAATAATTTTATCGTTAACGGTAATTTTTTTATGAGAAATTAATTTCACAATGATATCGCTCGCGATTGCGCTGCTGAACAAATTAATTTTTAAGAGGAAGCACTTAATATAGATATGTCATCCAGATTATCGAGGCGAAAAAAAATTTGCGACAAGAAAAACAACTCGATATATTATGTCGCGCATTTTGATCAAGAATTCATCTAAATCTGACAATTCAATCCCGTTCGGCTGTCATTTTACGTCGCAAGCGCGATCGTAATCGACACGAGAAAAATATGCGAGTTAGAGAAATTATAAAAATTACTATGGCATTTAGATCTGCATGCGCGCACGTTGCGGCGGGATATATTAAATCCACCGGTGCTAAACCATATCTTTTATGCCCTCGTTCCGTAAATGTCCGTGTATATCTTTATCGTTGGAGGGTCTATGTACTCGCAGCGCGAGTGGCTTGTAAAAAAGGAACGAGGACGTGAGATATTTCATTCAAGTGGTTGCGAGAGAGTACGACCCGCGTTCCATTAGTGCCCCTCGTTCAGCAAACTCGTCATTATCGCGGATGTAACGGGTAGGTGCACACCTGCCGGATCATCTTTTACTCCAATTTTTCTCTTTTTTCTTTCTTTCTTTTTTTTTTGTTTTAAGTGTGCCCGTCGTCTGTCTCCGCCATTATATGACGAAACGTTAGACACAGCCGTGTTTCCATTTAGAGTTATTTCGCATAATTTTGAAGGATGAAATCTACGTTAAAAATAAAATGTAAGCGTTAACCGAGATAAATTGACTTTTCAGGCGAACGAATCGTATGCGTCAGTGAAAAAAAAAAATGATTCGTTATAGCTTACATCGATCATAGGCATATAGTTCAAAAGTAATCTGATTAAAGCGCTTCATCGTTTATTCATTTACTTTACCGAGTCATCATGCATCATGCTCGCGCTCGCGAATCGGAAATGTCTCGTATAATCCGCACACGACAGTCCTTTTGATTTCGCCGTGTTTTTGCGCCACATTCGCGATCATTACAGAGACGAAATAGCCAGCGTTTAATATCCCGCAGAATTGCTCCGCGGATTGCCGATAGAATTTATGACTAATTTTATTTAATTCCTGATTGTTATAAATTGGCAACAGTACATTTTTCACGGCACACTGAAAATGTAAGTAATGAAAAAGCGATTGGCGAAAGCTCAATTCGCTTAATACGAATCGCGGTGTCGGCGATACCGCCGAGTTCGTCACTTAGATTATTCAGGTGCGAATTACTCTCGCTATTGCACTTAACTAATTGGTCCATTAAATTATACGTTGCATTTTAATCAGAAGATATCACGCCGCCCGCGCGTATTCAAATAATATATATCTCCGCCTCTCGTCGGCCGATGCAAATTCGTATTCACTGCGAATCGCAAGATAATTTGTCCCCATCACCGACCCTTTAATCATAGTAATAAGTAGCATATCGAGGATAAAAATCACCCGGCTCATAACCGATGCTTTATGACTCGAAAGCCGCTTTTTAAAGCCCTCGAGGAGGCGTTCCTAATCGCGACTGATGGAGAGGCGAATAGATGGGGGGGAAAGACAACGAATAAAGATCTAAGCTTCGTAATTGACGTTTGATCACCGACTTGTGAGAGCGCTATGTGCCAAACTGTCGCTGCCTCATAATCAATCAAAGCTAAACGTGATTAATCGCCGAAAGATAATGAAAAATGATCGATCTAAGGCGACGCGCGCGCGAATCACTGTATCCACCTGCCTCGAGATTATTACTTTTCCGAACGTTATTGCTGATGATCGCGATCATTCGGCTGTAATGCAGTTGAATGAGAGCAAATTGAGAGATTCCACGTAGAAATCCGAATGACCAACTATTTCTTTAACGACGTGCAATCCGTTCTGATATCGCTGCCCCTATGATTATAGAATAAATAACATGATGAATGTTTCTTAATTTCTTTCAAAACGCTGAGCAAACGTACAAAAAAGTCTGAACGTTAGCGACGCTTCATCGAATTTGTAGCAACTATTTGTCGTCCTCCGATTATTTCATTCGAGGATGTTTCGGACGTTTCTTAATTCGCCAAACGTGCCCGTGTGACGCGTACGCGTTTGCAGCATGTTCTAGTCTAGTATTTAATTCAGGTGTCACCTGTGTACTTAAGCACGTGCGCTTAAGTCTCGCACCGCACCGCATCGTGCCGGTGCCACGCCGCGGCGCAACGCTACGAGCTAAATCAAACAACGCCGCAAATTGCAAATGGGAACTAATTGCTTTCGCGCTTTACTTACAACCGCAGTAACGTTTTAACAAGCTCCGACGCAGAGGCGATGCGAGCCCTGGCGTGGCCCACGCGAGGCCGCATCCCGGACCTCTCTCTCTCTCTATAAACGGTAGGAGATTTAATGCGCATGAAGGGCGCAAGAACGCCAACGCACAGAGAATTCCCAATTAGCATCGCTGACAAAAGTGAAACTCAATGATGCGCACTCGCACACGCCCGATGTCGATTGCATAGTAACGAGGGAAAATCGGTAATTAGATTGCAAGAGGATTGCGGCACAACGCTCGAGCGAGCGCACGCGACATTTCCCGTCGACGCCGCGCGGCGCCGCGCCGCGCCGCGCCGGCAGAGAGTCACATAATTATTTTAATGCGCATCATTTGCGGGAGATGGCAAAAGCGCTCGCTGGCGCTTTGATTACTGTATACAATTAAAGGACACGCCATCCGCATGAGGATACCGATTTAATTTGTATCGCGCTTTTTACGAATATCGTGCGCTCATTACGCACAGCATAATTTTAATTTATGCTATTTTTTATTTATACTTTTGATTTACATTAGGAGCAAATAGTACTTCATTTCGAAAATTCTTGTGACTTTATCCTCGAGCGAGCCTTTTCCGAATCGCCAAAAATGTTGCGCTAAACGTCCTTTAACATTGTGCCACCAAAGTTGAGGATCCACGAAGAATTAAATTTTACGAGACTGTGCCAAACACGTTGAAAGTTAATCGCGCGCATTCCATTAATTGTCTATCTTTCCGAATCCGTTGAGTTTATAAAACTTTTTTATAAACTGATTTCTATCGGAATCACGCGTAAAGATCGGCATGACGTCGATTTCACAAGCTGCTATCGTTAAACATCAGCGAAGTGTAAAATTTCATCTCGGGGACGATCTCGTATCGCGGACCGAACAGAACATTTTCTTATATTTTTATAAGAACGTGAATGGTGATCGAGTACTCGAAACGAATAACGCGACTAACGCTTCATCGATCTATTCCCAGAAACGACGTTGATCGCGAAAGACGGAGATAACTATGGTGCTCCGCAGGATAAACGTTCGTCTATTCTTCATAGATCTTCACCGAACGACGTCAACTGTTTGTCTCCCATTCTCCTAACGATTTTAAGGACGAGACTCGGGGATGAGACTCGCGAAGGTCCTCGTCCCTCGAGGAGCGCGTTGATAAAGCGCAGGATGCACTGTATTATACGAGAGCATCGATGCTTTCATGACGCCACGACGTTGTTTGTGGAATGGCGTTTGGGCGCGGGTGTGTGCGTGCGCCGGCTATCGTCGGTGTGTTTGCCTTGATGATACAATTGTATGTACAGTATAACGCGGGAGGCTCTGTTCGTCCTGGTCCAGGCACGGCACTCGCGTTGCTAGCCTGGTCGGGTTGGCGACATGCATAGGCCGCGTTAGATATCTGTGTTTGTACATCCAGAATATGCGTTCGCGGCCACCGTTGCGCTACCGATTTGCGATGGAATTACCAAGGAGAACCCGACGACCAGCTCGTAGAATGATAATATCGCGAGGATAGAACGTACCGCATCCGCTTAAACAACACCTGCCCGAGTGCTAGCGTTTTTTAAAATAATTTAAATATAATTGACACTTTTGTTATTTTTTTGGAAATTATTTAGATAGAATAACGTTTTTTTTTGTAGAGTTTTAAAATTCTTACATTTCGAAAGAATTTTGATTAAATTAAAAACAGAAGCTTAAAAATTTCAATTTTACATTTTTACGAAAATTAGGGAAAACTTCTTTATTTTAATCTCGATATTTTAGAAACAAAAAGTTCCGAAGCAACATATTTACAGTTTAATTATTATTTAAGTTATTACATATTAATTAGATATTTAGAGGAAAAATCTCTCGTATGTAGCATTTATATTTGTTGAGAATATTAGAAAATTAACAAATACTTAAATATTTATTAATTTTCTTCTTAAATATTCATTCTTTTTTTATATAGGACAATTGAAAGATATTCATTGAAATAACGCAATTTTATATTTTCCTCTTCGCATTGTCGTTCTTTAAAGTGTTAAGAACAATATTGCAGCAGCATCGATATACTGATTCGAGAGCGGATGGCGGTTTTAAGAACAGGCTTTCTGAAATAAGGAAGCAAATGGAGTTGGCGGAAAGTATTAATGCGAGGTATGGAAGTAAGATAAGTGAGCCGTGGCGGTCGTTACGCGCCACGGCCACCAGATATATCCGGGATCGCGAAACTAATTCCAGCCTCTAATGGTTCTGCCAATAGCAATTTCTATAAGACTGAATAGTGATTCTCAGATATTAAGAGAGAGCGAGAAACTTTCCTTCGACCCTTTCCGCACGGAAGGGATCCTGCTCCTGTGCAATTTCCGTCCGCTCTCTCCTCGTGCCCTGTTCCTGTTCCGTTCTTCTACCTACTCCTGACCGCCCTAGGTATAGAGGCATTAAACACCTAATGGGCTCTTTTTTTCGTCGCGCCGATAGCGAAAAGAACTACAATGATTGATTTTCGTCTAACTAACGGCGGAACTTTTTATCTCGAACGAACGCCGCCGAAGAACAATTCAATTTAAACCAAATGGAAATCTCTCCGCCGTTTATAAAAGTCTATCTTCATTAATCGCCATAGATACCATTCGATTATTGATCATTGTAAAAAGTACCTGCTTTTTGCGCGATGAGGATTATTTAATAATAAAAAAGTTCAGTTCAAAAGAAAGAAACTAAGCAGTCTGATTTATTACATTTTTAACTAGGCTGATTTAAAAATTGATAAGATATAGTTACACATTCGTATCGGTCGTTCCTACTTATATCATTCGTGTATAATTTAATCGTCATTTACACATTGATATAGATAAATTCGTGTTCTTGATATAGATAAATCTTATCACTTATCTAATCTTTTCCAACGACTACTTGCGCTTTGAATTTTTAACATTCTCGATTCCGATGTGCGATATTAAGTATTCGATGATTTCTAAAAAAAAAATTGACGTAACAGTAAGTACCTACAGACGTAACAGACGTACCTAAGAGTAAAAATATCTTGTTGTAATATCGGACTTCCATATCTCGCATTAATTTGAAATGTGAATAATTTGAGACTAGTTTAATGCAA
>VBVQ01002100.1:0-27596 GCA_011636635.1 Tetramorium simillimum | reverse complement strand
CTGTTTCATTTTGTAAACAAATTGACCTATAAATAATTAAAATCCTTTTAAATGATTACAAGATTAATTATCAATTATAATAACGTTTAATACTGTTTATCCTTATATCCTGCGCTGTTTGATCAATAATTCTTGCAAATGTGCTTATCCGATAATAAATGAAGAAAATACTGCACTCCTGTTATATCGCGCGAGATCTCCTTCTGAGGAGACGATCTTCAACCCTCGCTCGTCGTGGAAAAAAGGGAACGCAGGCGAAGAAGGGTGCGACTATTCTTTACGCTCTCACGTGCTACGATAGGACTATCGATTCCAGGATTAGGCAGCAATTTTTCAAGCCTACGGCGAATAATTACTGAATCCTTCCCTCGACAGGCGGCTTCGAGCGCCAACCAACGGTTGGCGTTGCCACTTTTGCCTCCTTGGCGCGCCCGCCGTGCCACCGACACGCGGGCTTCGCTCTGCGGAACGTCAATGAAAAATGTGGTGCGAAGAATTTGCCAGCGTGATTAACGGTCCTGTACCCCTCCCCCGACCCCTTTTTTGCGACGGAGTTCGAGGAGATACGTGGATTGTTTGGGATTTCCACATAGTGCCCGCGACAGATTGTCCCGGAAATTACAATCGACGTTATCGAAGGAATTATTCGTTTATAATTTTATG
Organism: Tetramorium simillimum; assembly: GCA_011636635.1. Taxonomy (NCBI): domain Eukaryota; kingdom Metazoa; phylum Arthropoda; class Insecta; order Hymenoptera; family Formicidae; genus Tetramorium; species Tetramorium simillimum. The sequence continues at coordinate 26,933 of VBVQ01002100.1, read as the reverse complement.
TTAATCTTGCAATCGAAAATTTCACGTAACTGTGATCCTGTCCATTTTTCGTATTCTTAAAAAAATTAAAAATATTTTTGTAAAATCTAGTTGTAAGTATATAAATATAACAAATACTTATTTTTCAAAAATTTAAATACGACTCTAATATTCTCTTTCAATAATAACAGTTAGCGCGATCACAATTCAGTCGTATCGCGGAAATTATGTAAAATCCACATTAGAAGAGATTCTCACACAATGCTCAATTTTAAACAATGTCGTCGAATCCAGCAGTGCGTGACAGCGCGGGTGGACTCGACTGGAGGATTTGAAAGGGCCGCAGGGGCGCGACACGTCGGTGTAGTAACTTTCTGGGAAGAAAGCAGAGAGGGGCTTGACTAGATGGAGGCCGGGATACCTTCATCTGCGGATTACTTATGCACGAGCAGCCGGGACTCATTTCATTGCAACGGAGCCAAGAGCGGAGCCGGGAAGCGAGCGGAGCCAAGCCGACGGAAAAATGTTTCTATTTAGCTCGCTTAAGCTCTTTATTAAAGGTTCGCTTCTTCCGAGAGCCGCACGGGCTACGGGCCGAAGTCGGCAACGCGGCGACGCTGCGATTCGTGAAAAAGAGATTGTGGTCTCTTAACGGCGACATCCCCCGCTTTCTCTTATATTTCTTATCTCCGTTTCTCGCGATCCCACGCCGGCGTTTTCGTCGGCCTTCCGGTCTAACGGCTCGCGGGATTCTTACGAGGGTGGATCGCATCAATGGGGGGAGGAAGGGGGGAGGAGAGTGGGAGAAATTGCGTCAATTACCCGCTGATTTCGGCATCTGATCCGTGGATTACGTCCCGCCGCGAATGCTGATCCCTCCCCCGTTTATTGAGCGACGTTCACGAAATGGGTAGCGGATACGGGAAGAGAGAGAAATCTGCCGCCTTTCACGCGCGAGAAACGCGCTTCCGTCGCGAGAGATAAGAGCCAGCGAGTAATATACGAAATTGGATGTTTTAATAAACCACCGGATGGCGCGACGAAGCATCGAGCGCGCGGGCGGCTTTTCGTAATGGGGCGGTAATATTTATAAGGGAAATATATTACCTGCAGTTTGAATTAAATGAATTCTAGCCCTTTACGCTCGGATGTCGAGTGCGCCGCGACGCAACGTATAGGAGAATTAAATGATAATGTGTACAATGAGGCGAGGAGAATATAAAGTTTGGCTTAAATAAATTTCCACTTCCGCTACGCGCTCGCGTATGACGATCTGCCGCCGTGATGTGGCGAGAGTTTGTGCAACTTTGTGCGGTGGCACCGTTATTTTACAGTGAAAATTATTAGTAAATTAAAGCTCGCGCAATTTACAATCTGTTTCTATAAAATTTATTATATTGCAAATAAAAGTATGTCTACGTTTGATAAATTAAAATCTAGTAGAAACGTATAACATAACTAGCTGTTTGAGAATAGTTGTTTGAGAAAAATTTTTTATTAAATTGTAAAAATAATGTTTGTAGCTTGCACAAAGCATTTTTATTTCCACAATAATTTCCAAATTATAAGCAATAATTTTTTTTAATAATCCTATATCTAGCGGAACAAAAATTCTTCTTCTCATTTAAACCGTAGCATGACTGAAAATATTTTAAAAATTCGTCCCGTCAACTAGCTCGACCCTTCACGATCTCCCGACCCTCTCTTCCGGGGCCGATTGTCTCTCGTCGCGAGAAGGGCGGACGAAGGAGGCTACAAATAATTCCGGAGCGTTATTCGATGGCATATTTTCGATTATCGGCCAACGAAGCGTAATCTGCGCCGTAAATGGAGGATTGTCTCTGTGTAGCGCGAGATGAGGTGCTGCGGGTTCCTCGAAGGGCGGTATCGAAGGGGGTCGGTGGCGCGCGAGAGGGAGATTTACAAGAGTACGAGGATGGCGGTAGGGGAGAGGAACCATAGCCACCAGCGCGGCTCTTTAAAAGAAGCGGGATAAACAGACAGTTCCAGCAGCAGGGAGGAAATGTAAATTTCCAGCGAGGCGGAAGGACGAGAAAAGAATAAGGGCTCGAACACCGCGGGTGTATTGAGTGAGCCGCCGGCCTTTCCACCCGTACGACGAGTCACCCCTCCTTTAAATTTCATGTGCCAATTGTACGCGATTGTCTTTACTCTGCTTCCCGCGCGCTCCGACGTCGCGGGACGTCAAGTTTTCCAAGTTGCGCCCGTTTCTTCCGCTCGATGTGCCACGCGTCGCGAATCTTCGCGCCGCGCCGGCGAGGGATCGCGAAGCGAAAACAGAATGTGACGATTTTCCTGCGTGCGTGACATGGGAGTTTGCGATCGTTGAATGAAAGATTATACAATATTTCTTCAATTTTGTAATTCCGAAAATATAGCATAATTGAGAGGTTCGAGGAAGAAGTAACTCAAGGGTAACTTAAATAATAGCTTAAATATCAAGCAATAACGTTATGAATTAAGTTCGTTTGAATGAAATAATTTCGGAAAAATGAATTCACAAGTCTAACCATCTTTTACATATTTCTTCTATGGATATACTTCCTCTATGTCTATATAGAGCTTAATATTCTCATCAATTTATATTTCGAAAAAAAATGATATTAGAGGACAATATAAATTCCTTCGTGAGAAATTAAGTATTCCTGAAGCTCTGCCGCGTTAAATTAGAAAAATCATGAGATTAAGACTTTGTGAACGGAGCTTAAACATAGGAGAAACGAATGCAAAGATAGCTCTTTTAGAATCCATCGATTCTCCTGATGAGACTAGGAAGCTATTCAAAGCAAATTGAAAAACTCGAAGAAATGGAAATTTAAACAGAAAAGTAAGAAAAATGATCGATTTTGATTTAAAATGAAACGAAAGTGTACTTTATCCATCATAGAATAATTAAATTCTTCTTATAAAAATATTATTTAATTGTGAAAAAATTATACTTTTAGGATGCAAATCTGAATTATACAATCCCGGGCCAATTCCTGTCTTTTTGTATATTTAAAAAAAATTTTTTTAACATTTTTTAATTATGAAACAACACGACATTCGAGTTTTATAAGTTCTTTCTCAAAGACGGTCGCTTGAAACGTGATCGAGAAAAGATCATACATCGGAAAAGGTCATATCTGACGAAGAGTAAAGGGCGATAGAAGTAGACGGCTACGAAATGATATTCAGAAAGACACGAGATGCTAGGATGAGACGAATCGAAGGCAACGAGATCGCTGTCCACGGCGTATAAAGTGAAAGATTCTCTCGCGAGGGGTGGCTCGCGTGACAGGGGTTGAAGCGACGGAGTCGGACGGTCGCCCTACGTGCCGGGAATTTCGCGCTGGGACGAGAGGTTGTTGGAGAGTACACGAAGTCCGCCCCGTGTTGCGGAACTTCGAAGGGCCGACGGGAGACGGTAAGCGAGAGCAACAGTCGTTGAATAAACACAAAGTCCAGTTAAAGTCGTAATAAATGTCTCCCGCCTTCCGACGGGCTTTCCCTCTCTCTTGGTCGCCTCCTGCCGCGCTTACTCCTCTTTCTTTCCCGGAGACAAACGGTATTGAGGGTGAAAATTGACGGCTTTATCGTGCCGCTTCCGTGAGCGCGAACTTTCCGAGGAGTTGCGCTTTCGCCCGCCTTAGCTTCATATCCTGCAGCCCAGAGACTCTAGGCACCTCTCCGCCGATATCCACGATATTCCTCGATGCGATAGTCAGCGAAATTGATGTAGCCGTTGCAATTCGGTGAAAACCCGAAGCCTTCGTATCGACGAGAAAATTTCACATAATTGCCGAGCTTTTTAACAGAGTTAATTAAAAAATGTGTGTACGTGTCGATTTCACTTGTTATGTTATAGCGATACTTTTCTTAATCCTACATTTCATATAGACAAAACAGCACATTAAGATAGATTACATTTGATTATTCCAATAAAATATCAAGTTTACCTTTTTCAGAATTATTATGTATTTTTTATCCAAAATTGTTATTCATTTATTCTGCCGGCACAAGTGAATTTATTTTATCATCATAAAATGAAACATTCAGATCAGTGTAATTCTACATGGATCATACATATTTTATGTACGCTTTACTAGCAAGCGATAAAATATACTATTCCATAAATATAATATTCCAAATTACGATATTTTATGATGAATATATAAATTCAAAAGAAACACGTGGCATGGAAGTAGTAACGAAATAATAAGCCTGTAACTATGCGAAAATATAATCGCACGGCCGCCGGTTTTGCAATCGGTTACCCGCGAAACCGCATGACAAGTGACACAGAACATATGTTAGAATTGTTTATTCACGTATCTCGCTAAACCTTAGCCTGGTATCACAATCCAGTGGGAAAATAAATTCCCATCGGCCATGTGTTTGTTCGATGTTGTGGGATATCGTTATATACATAGCAACTCTATCGTAACGCTCTAAGACCTTTTCGACGAACCCTAATCCGTCCTGTGAAAATATCTATTTTAACATGTCACTTCCATTTACGATATGTTAACAATCGCTGCGCTCGATTATTCGAGTACTTTAAATCGACAGTGTTCAGCATAATAACATTAGAATGTTGGCGAAAGGAAACGCAACTTGAAATTTTCGTTGCAGAATTATTCATACACGCATTATCTAGTTATTTATTCTTTTAAAGGTCATATCTCTTGAAAGTATGATAAAAAAAACCTTGACAAACTTTCTCAAGCATTAAATATTTCTGATCTATTAATTTAAATCAATCGAAGTTATTTATGTCGCAAATTATGGATGTTACTAAAATGTCTGATACTAACAATAAGACTATGACTATAGCATCGATGACGTATGAAACCATAATTTTATGGCTTTAAAGGTAACCAGCACTGTAATCATCGTTCGATATATTATACGTTTTCATGACTTTTGATGACGTCAGTATACCCACGCGTATTTTTATCGATTTCGTACGAAATTAATGTAGCGTAGACATATATTTGAACACTTTATGGAAAACTTATTGACATTTCTATGAGAAAAATTTTACTTTAACATTTTTAATATTATTTTAATATTATTTAATAGAATCTGATAATGAACAAGTAAATTAAGTTATAATAATATAAAAGTATATCAAGTTGCAGAGATTAAGTTTCGAAGCAAAGTAAATTATTTTTTCATTACTTAGATTATCAGCTGTGATAAATTTAATGCACAATAATAATTTTAAAACTCAAATTGTTACGTAAGTATTGTAAAATATTACCGAAACATCCTATATACATTGAAGCTATTTTCCTACCATTTCGTACAGAAGTTGCCTCATGTAGCGAACATTCGGCGCCGATGTCCTGAAATATATCCCTGCAGAAATTCCTGCTGGAAAATTTTGTCGCGAGTTTTATTTTGTTTCTAGTTTTGGCGAAAATACGATAAAACTTCTCGCTCGCACATTGTACCGCAATGATAGTGATAAAGTTTGCTCTCTCCTTGGTGCGTATTTAATTAAATACCTATTTCGATGAAGAATTTATGCAAAAAATTGTTTTATAAAGAGATCTAATATGTTTCTACTCTCTAAATCGCAAAAATATTTTTTAATAGATTTGCAGTCGGATAAATGCAAATTCATTAAATATTCAATTGCAATAATATGTTCGACTCATGCACATTGCTATCGATTTTCTCTGCAGAATCCGATATCAACATATGTAACTATTCATGCCAGAGTCAATTAAAATTTTTTGGCAATGCCAATTAATTAACTTTACACGATATTTTGGTCGCGTCGAGTGAAATCTGCGTCTATAACGCACATATTCGGCATTCGATCAGCTCGTTGTTTCGACTCGTCACAAATATTTACCAAATATTGATCTCACCTCCATGCAAGCCCGAACGCCCTCGTGTGTCGTGTCGTGGTCACGATGATGGGCAAATTGCATTTGCAGGTCATCCGCGACGTCGATATTTGTATTCGTTTGTATATCGAGTAGCAGATTGGCCGTTTGCCAATTAAAAGCACCGTTTATTCGCGCACTTGATGCAAGAATTCTCATGTAATAATAATACCCAAATATGCGATTGTAAGAGTGTTCAAATACTCTGTTTTCGCAGATGTATAACTTGTATTAATTAACAATTGTATAGTGACAATAAAATCTTTCGCGATAAAATCACGCTTTTAAATTAATGGCTAAGTGATTGAAGACTGGACGCTTGAACCAGTTAAAAAATATTTGTGCTTATAATGTGACAAATGATATCAGTATTATATCTCAAGTATCAATGCAGAATTGAGCTTTACAGAAAAATGTAGAATTATAACAATAATAGAAATATGTTATATACATAGAACTAGTAATAATAATATTACGGAAGGGTTGAAGCGCGCGCGTAGTTTTCCAGAAAAAGAACTGATCGCGCAGTTTAGAGACATGGCGATTGCTACAAGAAGAGCTTTATTTTTAACTAAATTATAGTACCATATGGTCAGGAAATGTTTCTGCCTCCGCTTGTACGCGAAGAAACGAGTTTTATTGATCTACGCGCATCGGAAATATCGTGGATTTTTGCCATGTGCACTTGACTGTTACACGATGATCACCGTTGAAATACTCTTCTGCGAGATATCTCCGTCTCTTATAGCTTCACTGAACCGACAATAAATACATGCCTTTAAAGAGACTAAAAATAAATGGGATATCCGGAAGGAATTGTAAGAATTGTAAGAATGGACGAGCATGAACGATTGATTCACGCATATTTAAAACGTACCTGCGCAATCTCTCTAATCTCGGTATATTTTGAGAGTGATATAAAAATATAAAAATCCTTCGACGTATGACAAAAGGAATTAAAAGGCGACCGTCGGTATGATAATATGAAAGAACGCTGGTACGTGGCTCTGAGCATGCGGAGATCTTCATAAATTTTGAATTGAAAATGACCCAAACTATACGATCGGAAGGATTCTCGCTATGAAAAAGAACGGTGTCCTTCATTAGCTTCGCCGCCAGCGCTTAACTTTATCTTGTGCATTCGATAAAATAACCGGATATCAGTAGCCCGTTCGCAGCTCAAAAAATTCACTCGAGATTCGATCGGAAAACACAGATACGTAATCACCCCGCGGCTAACCCGTGACCGTCATCATCGATCGGAAGACACGCGATCCCGCATCGGCGGAAGGTGGCTCTCTCCTCAGCCTCGCACCGTACGAGGTCGCCTAACAAAGGTGGCGGAGACCGCGGACGTAGGTCGTTAAAATAATAAAGGTTGTTATTGAACGGCGCCGCCGCTGAACTGCCAGGCACCCGCGCAAAAATTTGAATTTCTCCCGCTCGGCATCTGTCGGTCTCGCGCTTTACGTCTCATCTCTCGGTCTCGTCCCCTATACGCCCTTCCCCCTTTTTTCCCATTCCACCGTTCGCCACCACCGCGAACCTTGGCAATATCAGAGAGCGACCCGATATTATGCCATTCTCAATACTGCACGCGGCTTCGGCCGCGCGGCAACGTCGTATTATTAAAGGCATCGTATAGAATGGCCGGAGTAACGAGAGAGAGAGAGAGAGAGAAAGAGAGAAAGAGAGAAAGAAAAGGGACAGCGGAAACGACGGAGGGAACGATGATTTTGACGGTAGCGACATTGTTTTTTCGTCTTCCGTTACTACATGAATATTCCGTGGAGTTCTAATCGTGCAGGGAAGAGAAACGTAGGAGGAAAGAAAAATTTGACACGGAACAAAGAGAAAAATACAAAAATCGGAATGCATTGTGCTCATTTTGTTAATATTATGCAAGTTTTTATATAAAGAAATTATATCTGAGCTCTCTTCATAAAATGTTGCATTCGAGAAAATCATTCAGATCAAATCGTTGAGAAATCATCCCGATGGTTGAGAAAATCATCCAGAAAAATCATTTAAATAAACTCGATACCCAATACATTTAATTGCACATAAATGTGCTCATTAGTGGATGAATATAAAAATCTATTGTAATATCCATTTTTTCTTATTCATACAAAAGGTTAAAAGTAATACCACCAGTTTAATATTACTGTCATCTGATGCTGTGCACGGCAAATAAGAAGAGCGGGCGAGCTCAGAGCTCGAAAGACGGAATTCTCTTAACTCCATGTCAGCCATCTTCTCTTTCCCCCACATAAATACTGCATGCATCCGCGAAGAAATCTAAGAAGAGCGTCCATGTAGGCGAAGGGCGTCAAGGGCGGGGAGGGGGGCGAAAGCGGATGAGGAAAAAAAAGAATGCAGAGGAGAAATATACGCCTCCTTCCGCTTGGCATCGAGGTAGGTCGGAGATTCGCCTTCTACGGTGACGTATTATGCAAACGGGTGAGGGAGGAGGTGTGGTGGTTGGGGAACGGGGACTACGGGGGTGGTAGGAGAGGGCGTCGTTTGGCAATCTTAGGGGATTCCGTGGATACAATGGGATCTCAATACATCACTTCACCTAACCCGACTCCCTCCTCCCCTCTCTCTCTCTCTCTCCCTCTCGCTCTCCTCCGTGTCTTTCACCTCTCCGGCTTTCCTTTTCTCGTGCCCACCTCTTCGGTTGCCGTCGTTTCTGCGGAGCAGCACCAACGAGGCTCCCAGATGCCGTAATAGCTTAGGAGCCGGCGTAATAGCTGCCACTGCCTTCCTAGAGAGAGTTATAGTTCAACAACGCAGAAATGGAATCGCGAGAGAAAGGGGGGGGAGTGGGCGGAAGGTAGGCAGCAGGATGAGTGGAAGAGGGTGGCTCTCGCTGGCGAGGATCGCCGACCTGATGCTGAAGGATCCCGGGCAAAACGACGGGGGAACGCAATAACTGCGGCGGAGGACAGACGATTACGAGGATGCGAGTACGGCGCGATGCATCGTGGATCGCACGGAGCCGAAATCGAACTTGCCGTCGGCAGACACGATTGGAAATTCTACTGGGGATGAGAGACATCTTTGGCAAATGTATCTTTCATAATTCGCTTGCATCGCAAACCCAATTTAGCAATTTACATGACTTGATAAATCGTAACTTACATTTTTAAATGAGCATAATACTCTGAAAGAAATCTATCTCCTTTTTATGTTAGTTTTGAAATTTATTAGCCATGAGTATATAAATAACAATTAATAATATTGTAATATAATATTCGAATTTGAAGCGAAATTTGTGTAATAAACGAGAGATAAAAATTAAAGTTAAAAATCTTATTATTTGAATTCAAAATAGACAATTAGTTACGTATTTATCTCCATAATGATAATTTATAACAATTTTGGCAAACCATATATTTTAAAACGAATGCTTTAAATAAAATGTTTTATCCATTAATGAGAGATGAGAATTTTGAAATGTAAATGATAACGCTACATTGAGAATTTTATCGAATATGAATATGCCAGTGGTAATCTAAAGGATATGTCAAAATTAGAATAATTAATAATTAATTTATCAAAAAAGTAATATACATTTAGAAACAGTTTTGAAGAGATTTTTTATCATAAAAGTAGACATAATAAAGAATAGAAACAGAGTAAATAATGGTTCTAATATTTTCTTAAATGAAATCTGCTGAAGCTATTCAAATCTTATGCAGTTCCAAATACGGCTTTCCATCATATATTACATTTTCCATGAACGCCTATTAATACAAACTCTAATGAAATATCCTGTCTCAGCGCATTTATCTAATATTTGAGTCTAATATAATATAAAAAAATTATATTTAATTCTACATCTTCATTTTATACTATCAAACATTGAGTTAATTAATATCACATTAATTTCTTATGGTGCACCATTAGTGTTGATTGCAATGTATGTTTATGATCGTTTTATTCTTGTCAGAAAATTATTAGACGCCAGTTAAATAAAATAACAGTTGATATATTAAAATCTTATGATTTTAGAAAACTTTTATGATTATTTTCGCATGTCGTAAAATAACTTTCCGCGTAACAAAGCTATAAATTATTGTTATATTTAGCATGCGTCGCTTTTGGAGATTTATACGACAAATTCTGCAATGACGATTTTACTATAAAATAAAATTAATTAAAATAAATGAATTTCCCGCATATATCAAATCATGGCATCAGTGGTAAAGGTAGCATTCAATTTGATCAAATTTAGATTTATAATTCTAAATTCTGTTAATGCGAATCTCTTGTAAATCAAGCAGGAATATTTGTGTTTGCGTATTCGACGAACGTAAACTTATTTATACAACTTACATGTCGATACTACTTTCTATCAAATTCCAAACAAAGTTTGAAATCCACGAAGAAGATATCGGCGGAATTACAGTGAAGAGCAATATAGAAGCCCGCGAGGATTTCGCACGCCTATTCCCGAAATTCTTTTCCCGAGAAGCAGTTTATCGAGTACCACCCATCAAACAGGTACCACCCGGTCTGCCGTTGCACTTTCCAGAAGAGAAAATCACGATCACGTCTGCGACCTCCCTCATTTCTGTTTACCGTGCACCGAGGCGGGCGCGCTACGTGATGGCGAATACTGTCATCCCGCATTCCAGTCGCGAGCATCGGGAAAGATAGAAAGAATCTCGTTGCACCGCCCGTCCTACCCGCGCTGCCCCATCCCGCCGTTTCCTCCTCCAGCCGGTCCCCCGCGGCCCGGCGCGCGTAGAAGGTGCATATTCAGGAGAGAAACCCGTGGAAACTCCGGGACGTTGACACCAGAAGCTGGATTCTGGACGTGGGGATGGCGATGGTAGGTCGGACGCGACCCGTCCGTTAACATAGTATCCCCGCTAGAGTAGTGGGTGGCACGGAGTAAGACAGGAGCGGAGAGGAAGCGAGGTATCGCGGGACGATGGTACCGTGGTGGTGTCGCCGGCGCAGGAGGGGAGGAAAGAGACGCGAGTTGTTCCAGGCGCATAGTGAGACGTTCGAGCAGGACGGACGCGGCGCCTCCGTACCGGACTGGACAAGGACGGCACGATAATACGCCGACATCGTCGCCGTCGTCCTCGTCCTCGTCCTCGTCCTCGTCGTCGTCGTCTTGGTCGTCGTCGCTGTCGACGTCGTGCGGTCGCGGACCACCGTCGGCCCCGTGGAAAAGGCGTGGCGACGTCGCGTTCGCGCACCTTTGCACCTGGTGCGCCGGGGAAGACACGCCTCCGTGGAATTCCTCTCTCCGATCCGCCTACACGCCCGCTCGCTCTCTCTTTCTCTCTCTCTCTCTCTCTCTCTCTCTCTCTCTCGCGTGTCCCTCTCTACTTCCTCCTTCTCCTCCGCGTATCGCCGCGTGCTTCTCCTCCGACTTTCTCATCCGAGCGTTCCTCACTCTCTCTCTCTCTCTTTCTCTCTCTCCCTTCCTACCCTCTCCGTCACCTAGGAGGAGATCAAGGATCTCTATTCTCTCCACCGACAGCTCTCCCCTCCCACCCCTTCCTAGCCACCACCGCGTACTGTCGCTGGCAGCAGGGAGGACGAGGACGCACCGCCACAACCGCCACCGCCACCACTATCACCAGCACCACTACTACTACTACTACTACTACTACTACTACTACTACTACTACCCACCACCACCATCATCACTATCAACACTACTCTACCGCCAACGTCTCTCGTCTCCTCTTGGACCAGTATCCTGGCCTAAACCACGCTACGCTCGCTTGTTGCACATGTGTGCAGCTTGGTGCACATCGCACGCATGCCCGCCGAGCTCGACTCGTCTAGTATGAGCGTGGGTGCTGTGTCTAGCCTCGCCGGGAGAGGAGAGCGCACATATAAAAGTGCGCGCGCACTGCGCTCTCTCGCTCTCTCGCTCTTCTCCGGCCATCCGCCCACTCGATATTCGCCGGTGTCCCAGCCACGTGATTCCCCTCTCGGCCTCTCATCCTTGGCCGGCATAGGTTTCAAGGGAGGAAGAACGGAGGAGGGAAGAAGGCGGAAAAAGACGGAGCAAGAGTCTTCGGCGAAGTGCGATTACCGCAGACTCGCAGAATCCTTCGGCTTTTCTTCCCCTCTCCGCCCCCGCCCGCTCCCTCTCGCTCTCGCCATCCCCGCGTCTTCCTTCTTCTTTTTTTCACTTCCTTCCGATGCGAAGCTACCGTCGGGATGTTCCTACGTGCACGTCTCGTACCGAGGGACGAAAGACGTGGGTATTGATCAGAGCCCGCCGCGGCTGCGGAAGTAGCCGACATTATTTCGACGGGGAACCGGCTGTCTCTCTTCGTATGCATTCGCTGTTTAACGCGCATCCGTTCGCTTCTATTAATTAGACGGCCAAACAATCTCCCGTTTTACGTACGATGTTGAGAAACTTGCGTAACGCTGGGGGCTGGCGGGGAATGGTCTATTAAACGGGACTAAACCCTAAGCTCTTCTTGTGCTGGTACACATCCAAATGGATAGGACTTTCGAGGGACTTGCCACGCATCTGAAAATCCCATTCATCGATTTGACATCATCCGTCATTTCGAAAAGTAAGTATCCATTAAAAGTTATGCTGTTGCTTTTTATTGAAAAGACAGCCTTACCAATAATTATTTCATATAGAAACCACACAGAAAATTTTTTTTATAATTCTTCTCTCTACGAATCTACGAAAAGTAGTTTTACTAAACTATAAACAATATAAAGAAAAAACAAATAAAAAACAATTGTATAAGGATAAAATAAGTAAAAAGGTAAATCATATGTAATCTCAGAATAAGGAAAGGATGTAACAAAAAGTATGGTTTGATCAGAAAGATTACGAAAAGATGAGTGTGGTTAAGCATTGATGTAAACCAAGTCCCACTTCTTGATTGTAAGTCAAAGTGAATAAAATTCATTTATTCATAAACAATAGAAACACTTTCTCGCTACTTATTAAATCTCGAGATTTATTAAAAAGGATGAGAAAAGAAAATTGCCGATTATATTTATCACATAATTACTCTTCTAAGAGAATAAAAGGGCATCAAATACCGTTTTAAGAAATAACCCGAATTTTTAATTTATTCTCCATGTGTGTGTGTAAACGGTACAATGAAGTATGAACGGTACAAGCGGTACAAGAGCTGTGCAACCATGAATAAATGTTAGCACGGTACTCATCCTCAAGCGAAACTTTCATTTCGCCCAGTTGAGTCTCACACGATTGTTTTGTCATTTTCAAAATTAGTCGCATAGAATGCACAAACCTCTTTTTTTGAAACAAAATCCCGCATTTGATCGAAACTCAAAATAGAGAGGAATGGAGACGGAAAAATTTATACTCATCGTGTTGCAAAGATAGGAAGAGACAAAATGAAAAAGAGAGGAATGAATCAAGCATGGAGTCACCTGAGGAAAGGCTCGGGATTGGCTGTCTATATTCAGATTTTCTCAGATCATCAATCTCGACTTTTGTACCACCGGCTAAGTCAAAGATAGAAGTAAGGGAACGAAAATCTGAAATCGTGAAAGTAGCGAGCGAATGGAGCACAAGAGAACATAAAGCGAAGATATACGGTAAATGGAAGGATCAGTACACGTTTCTGCTGTATCGTCGACATTCCTTATCTTCGCGACTTGACACTCGTAACGAGCACTGTCGCGAACAAAAATCGCGATGTGTCGCGTAAAAATGAAATAGTACATGCGCGAAGACATGATACGTCACGTGCTGCCGTTTATTTTTAATGATGTGCATGTATCTGGAATAAAGCGAACATGTGACGTTGATATCAATGTCGCGCCTGCATTTTTTTATAATTTCGGTAATTTCTTATACTTGTCCTGCTTAGACGGACGGGCTTGTCTTCCCTATTTTCAGATTATAATTATGAATTGCGCGAATTTCTCTATAAATTATAATACAAGAGTGTCTAAAATATTTTAAGTAAATGAAATATTAAAGGTGTTCCAAGATAAATTGTGCTATTGCGCGTCGTATCATTAACAAGTATAATTTTGATATGTAATAACATAACAAAACAGCGTTAAAATTAACATGTACGAATGTTACTTTATATTAAATCGATGTCCTCGGAAAAACGCGTGGGTCGAACGCATACGCGCGCTGAGACGGTCGTATTTTATGTCGCATCGTAATTCAAATATCGCAGTATATAAAATTCAAATCGTCCGTCGTAAAATAAAAAGTCGTTCCAAGTCGAATAAGGGTGGTGCATTAGCGGCCGGACCTACGTCAGGCTGCACTTAATGCACAGTAAAAACAGTAAATATTCTTTCATTGTGTTTCTCCGCGTTCGAAAGAAATCCAAGTATCGTTAAAAATATCAACTTTCGCGCGTTAGAATCTCCTTGCCATGTCGAATCGGGTCGCAAACAACGGAAAAGGGCATTAAGATGCCGTTTACGACGTCGATTAAAATTGGATCAATCTTAATCACAATCCGAAAGCATCGTTATCATTGTCATTTGGCGAATCAAAGTTTCAGTTGCAACCCGTAACTATCGTTGATTCATATTGATATTATTATTCAGAGATATACGTAAAAAATCTCAAACTTTCGTCCTTTTTGTTTTTCTGCTTGATGAATAACAAAAAAAAATAGTAACAAATTATAATAGAAAAATCGATATTAATTTAATTTCGATCAAATTTTTATAAAAATACGATTGAAAAATTTGATTAAAATTCTCAAATATTCTCTCATAGTCTATCTTCATCTTTTCTAGTAGTAAATACCTCGGTATAATCTGAATCTTTAAAACTTTTAAAAAGTACCTCAAACTGGAAATAGAAGAAAAATGATTATTCTTGTGCTTAACAAATAAAAAGTTTAATTTATAAATACGATCAAGTATTTTTCATCTTTATGATAAATAGTAAACACTTCGATACTTCAATTATAATTACTTCACTTGTAGGAGCATGCAACCCCGTTTACCCACGAAACAGTAAACATATTACATCCATAATCCGAGGTATAATCCCCTTTGCACGCGATCGGCGATAAATGCGTCGCGTTATTACAGACGCATACACGCTCGGGTCCCAACGTGCAATTTCGTCGCATTAAAACGTCATAATGCCACGGCGACACTCGCGGCGAATCGACGGCGCGCGTTCGCACATTCGCACGCGGTCGTGTGCGCGCAGTCACATTAAATTAATGCTCCGCTATTCCGCGCGCACGCAATCACACTTAAAAACTCGTGCTTCCACCCCCCCCCGGGGGATGGGGGGAGTGAGGGGGGGAGGGGAGTTCAGAACCCCCGTACCCCGCCGCATCCGAGACCCGGCGGCGCCGAGGGAAGCGTGCTCGAGCCCGGGTGAGATCGCGCGCGCTGGCAATTATTTGCGCAGCTCCTTACCCGCGGCGCGGGTTCATTAAGACACTAATTACTGGCGTGCATGCGTGTGCACGTAAGAAGCTGGGTATATACGACGAGGTACAACAACGACCGGGCCCCGGGTGGCTCGCTCAGCTCTGCGCCAACTTCCCCGCGACGTTGTACCCTTCTTGCCCGAGTATGTAGCGAGCTAGGTAGCGCGCGAGCTCTCTGGCACGTTCCAGACATCTATTTACAAGGTTGCACGTTTCGGTTACGTTGTTAGAGACCTAACTTGGCTCCGACCGCCCGCCTTGCCGTTTGCCTCAGGTTAGTCCGGGGTGGGCACCCGCAAAACCAAACCCTGCAGGCACTGTATAACATTTCTGCTGCGTCTGAAAGCTCTTCCGGAACGCATTATTCACGTTGCTCTCGATGCGCGTTTTTATCCGTCCCCGATCAATGATGTCGCGAGATAATTACGCGCGGATTTTCCCGAAAAAAAATTAATAGCGTTTATACATTTAGTTTGAATCATATTTTGTAAGTTGTTTTATAATGTAGCAATCACGATATTTATTCAAAAAAATTAAACAACCTGTTCGTAACATGATTCTTCTAAATTATGATTTAAAATCTATTCGCGAATCATCGATTGAAATATTGCACGTAGCTTGTTAACATATCACATTTTTATGAAAATGTTTCCTATTTAACTATTTACATTACAAGTTGTAATAAATGACAAAATATTATAGATGAATTACTTAGAAATAAATAAAAATAATGATAAATAAGTAAACAATTAAATAATATGTAAAGGCTAATTGTCACGTAATCAGAATTTTACTCGCATCGCATCGTGCATTATCGTACATGCAGCGTGCCGCGTGGAAACTGTTGCAGCGGCCACGTGGTGTATCGCGGGTGAGGCTGCGTTTCCCACGGGCGGGGAATGACAGGGGTGTATACGGTCGGCCGATCAGTAGGTAGAGGGGTTGTTTAGAGCGAGCGAAAGAGAGGAAGACAGACGGAGAAAGGGGAGAGGTGGAGAAACACCGAGGAGGGGTGAAAAGCACGTGGCGCAGGCGACGCGCGCCTCTCTGCCACGGGTGGCTGTATATCTATCGGGCTTTCCACCCCCAGCATCCCCCCCACTTGTTGTGCTTTACCGTGTTGTGTTGCTATGTTGCCTTGTGTATCGAGAAAGTTCAACGCCGGCTAGACGATGTTTTCCAGCCGCTGGATTTACCGGTGTCAGAATCAACAGGCTTTCTCTGGCGAGCTGCTTCGAGAAAGCACGAGGAAAGTGTCTTTCTTGATGTAATTGGGGGTTAAAAATAGCGAAAATTTACGGGCAGAATATTCCGATGGTAGAAATAGTCCTCTTTCGCAAAATTCGTAACATGAGGCGCAGTTAAGACGTGGCATCATCTTTTCGGAATTCAATGGAAATTCTTGAAATACAGCGGACTTCTTTGTAATTGGGAATCGTTATAACAAACGTCGCGGTAATTTTAATATAGTCAACTGAAAACCAAATATATTAATACAAAAGCCGATAATAGTTTTTAATTACATTATAAAGTTTTTACAAGTTAAATAATTACCTTGATATTTTAATATTAATAATTATGTCTGTTATGAAAAGGTAGCAAGAAACTGAGTCTTGAAGGGGATGTATGATTATTGAACGCCCGTCTTTGCTGGGGTGTACCATAGAATATTAAGGATAGCAACCCTAAAGGGAATATTCTGAGCGCCAGCATGAAAAAGTTCTCGAGGAGCGTTCAACAATTTTAATTTTGTTATATATTTGAAAATGCAAATTAAATTGTAAAACTTGTTAAATTGTATTCCATCTTTATTTTATGAGTAACTTATTAATATTTTTATAAAGCTCAACAAATATATTTGTGTAATATATCGATACGACTTATCATTTCGAAGTAATCTAAATATCTCAAGATTGTATAACAAACTTTTTTTAACAAAAACGTACGTTTATCTAATGAATTTGATTTTAGTCAATTTGTTTCTTTTTTTAATATTACATAATTATCTATAATAATTCTATGTATTTCTATGTAATTCTATAATAATTCAGTTCTATACATTTTATTTCAAGCTCCCTAAAACTTCTCTTTCTCTTCTCTCTTAAAATTTTATATAATGATATACGTGCTCCAACCAGAAATATAGAAACTCATTTAATCTAGTTTAGCGTCGCGGTCGTTTCTCTAATCCTCCTATCTATCCTGCCGAAACACATTGGAGCGAATTTTTCGCGTCGATCCTGATTGCACCCTCGAGAATTAAATTCCCTTTTAACATCCGAGCAATTTCTTTTCACGGCAATCGCTAGCGTTTAATTGGCTCAACCGAGAGGCAGGTAGCTACATTAATTGCAGCGGATTGCTGGTCAGGTGGATGCCTAATCATGGGGGTTGTGCGGCGGGTAGATCGGTCCGACGCGTCGGAAAAGGCGCCTTGCATTGAATGCTAAACAAAAGCTAATTTATATCCGGAGGTCGAGACTATGCTGGAGATCGGGAGATGAATGGCTGTTCTCCGTGCATACCAAGTGGAATGCCGGGCCCTTCAGGACCGCGGACTTAAAGATCTTGGGGGATGTTCCCCGTAGGGTAGTCGCTTGTATCTTCAAATATCACGTACGAAACGGCGAACTAGGTTTCGGGAGCTCGTCAAAAGTCGCTCGATCGCCGCTTGATTTCTATTCAGACGGCACGTTTTACCATGATATTCACCCTATAGCATCCAGCGATCAGCGTCAGTAAATCCCTCGCAGTTTTCTTTCAAAGTAAATTCAAAGAGTAATTTCTAGTAAATTTTAAGATAATTTGTAATAATGTTAAGATGCAGATTGTAAGCAACATATCTTAAAGTTTAAAAAATGAATTTTCTTTATCCTGAAAACTTACCTTAATTGAAGCATACATATTTTTCATATCTTACAATTAATCTTACATAAAAATAAACATTTCAAAACGTAACAGTGAAATTGCAAATAGTGTGTTTACAATTTCAACAAATGCAATTAACAACGAACGTGAATCTTCTCAGTTGTTATCCGTAATTCGTAACGGGTATTGTGGCGCGGAGGTGAAAAGCGGAGCAAGCGGGGACTTCAGCCTCTATCGATTCGCAGAAGGAAAAAATTTCCGAGCACGTATCATCACGGTGACGAGCGGGATTCGCATCGCGAGCTTCCGAATCTAGGTGGTTTAATCTATCATTGCGACGGTGAGACGAGAAGCCGGGGTAACTAGCACGGAATAATTAATAAATGCAGGGTGCATTAGTATGCGTTGCGGGGGATGAGTTCGTGCGGACCTGAAGTCGGATGAGCGCGGGCCCGGGGCTCGAGAGAGAAAGAGAGAGAGAGAGACCCGGGAATTATAAAATAATAAAGAGAAAATTACGTAATGTGAGGATCAGATGAGAATTAGAGGACAATGAAGACGGGGTAAACCTCCCGTCGTCTAAAGGGGGCCGCGCTCGCCAAGGGGTTGGCGCGGGGCGGAAAGCCGGAGGTCGAGGACCAGACGTCTTAATGTCTGCATCGTCGGGAGTTCGTCCCTCGCGCATGACTATCTCTCTACGACCCTTACATCTTTCCGATAAGAACCTTAAGTCTCGGAGATAAATTCGACTCTTTCTAAACCTTTGATACCCTCAATTCCGACGCGTTAGTCTGGCACGATTCGGTATATCTAATTATTTGCGAACGTCTGAAAAATGGGATTCAAATTTTTATCGCCCCCAAGGTAGTCCGTCAGTCATGTGTCACATATATATGGTTTGCGACCTCGCTTTCTTGTAAAAATAACTGTCTCGATGGCGGGATACAAATGAAAGGATTTGTTGTAAGAATATCTCATAATATCGAAAATTGTATGAAAGATTACAACTAAGAATTGTAAATGATCATATAGATTTCAAATAAACGCGATGGACATAATTTCCGTAGTGTTGTTTTGAAACTTTAGAAATTATCCGAGGGTAATTCACTATCCTGCATCTTCGTTTACTTCACGGAGAAGCATTATATATTCCAAACATAACGCATTCAATTATGTGTTATTACCGGCGTGGGGAGCAACATTAAAAATCACCCTATCACGCGGTCTCTCGCAACCCTTTTATTACGAGAACCAGGCAAAATGTCGCGAGACTTATCGAAATGGAATACGATGTCGCCGCGGGTGCTAATCGAGGATTCTAATTAGTAGTCAGCCGGCGCAGACTCGACGCGACTTTGTAAATGGTAACAATGTTATGTAATTAGGTAAAAAGTTCTGTAATCAAGAAGTAGATCTTCCGAGCCGGCCGCCATACCATCGCGCTTTCGTCTGATCCTCCCACCCTCATTCGTATTAAAATAGTCTCGCTAGGAAAGCGTGCGTTGTGCTCTGCATATCTTAAAACCCAGGGGCTGCTACGGGGGACGCACTGAGAGCCACCCCCGTTCTGATTTTTGCCGCGATTCATATTACTACAGGCGTGGCTGAGATTATGAGGGCGGTGTGAGAGAATCAACGTTTCTTCCGCCGGAAATTTCGGCTATATTGAGACGCACGGAATACTCACTCGGCACGGTAAGCTTGAAATTTCGCGGGCCGATTATGCAAAACTCGCCAAGGACAAAATATCGCGACGCCAAATTGCTTAACTTTAATTATTATCAAGAAATTATTACTATTACTAACAATAAGTAAAATTCATTACAGCTCAGCAGAGTTATCGCTGTTTATTCTAGTTCTCTTTCTTTCTCTCTTTTTCCATCCCATCATTGAATCATTCCGCAATATTTGATTGAGAGTTAAATTTCCCGAAATCGTTTCTCTAATTAATTGCTGCTCCGTTGAACGGTCATGCAATCTGGAGTCAAAAGCAGGACACTTTATGCCTCGCAGCGCGAAAGTCTCGTGCGAGAATTTGATTTTAAATAGATAAGACCGGTGCGCGCGAGCGCGGGAATGAGAGAAACAACCGGTAGAAGTGATACATATATCGCTGCGTATTACTTCTCGAGATGCTGACAAATGCATACGCGGTTGCGGCAAGTAAGCGTAGTCACGTAGACATGTACAACACGATAGCGCAATTCGTGCGTACGACCACACGTACGATCGGCGTAAAAGGAGCTGCGCCGCGGTTAGGTAAGCACGCACACACATATATGTGCACGCATGAGATCATCGGTCGTGTATATAACGCTCGCGGAAACGCTGACGTCAGTGGTTTCGGTTGGTTTTGTTACTTTGCAAACGATCGCGCCCGATACGATAGTATCAGGGAGACGAGCGTCGATTGCACACGTGCGCGTGACAGTCCGGCGCGCGTTTAATCCTCCTTAAGTAAACAAAATGTGTCATCCGTTCAAGTACAACTATTATTGCGAACTAGAGATTATTCGAGGCTTCTCGAATTTTTTTACGCCTATTATAGGGAATATATGAAATTAATATAATATTCTCTCTTATGCCGTTTATATTAATTTTACTTTGCATTTCATGGTTTTTATTGCACTAAACTAATATGTTATAATAAATTAAGAAAATTAATTCTTTACACACTATTCGGAAAATTTACAGTTGAAAGAAATAAAAATACTTTTCGGATATTTTATGTTACTTCAAAAGTAAATTTAATATGCAAACTCATATGTCCGCGTATTAATTTTTTTCTATTCAATGCGTACTTTAAGAATATATGAGTTTTTATAAAATAAAAATAATGTGCGTATAAAAGTCCAAATAAAGAAATTGAATAAAGAAGCGTTGTGCAATTTATGTCGTTAAGATGGAAGATTCGTACGTGATTAATAGGGGGGCAGAGAATAAATAAATGAATGGACATCAGAATTATTACTGCGCGACCTGTGCGTATTCTGACGAATATTGGCACATCGTCAACAATTTAGATTTCGAACAGAGATTACGTCGTGCGTGAGTCATGCATAATGACACGTGAAACTGGTATACGCGAGAAATATTCGTCACGTCACGTACTCTTGCGAAACTTATGATAATTTAAGTCTAATGATAATCCTAAGCATGATTCTAGATTTTTACAACGGGAGAATGCATCTCGCGTAGAGAGAATTAGAATGCTGGGTGATTCAAACATAAAGAACTGTCCAGATTCGACGACACGCTCGCTCGTTAAGTTCGCTCGAAGGATAAATAACGGGGACACGCAGGGAGGGAGGACTCGACACGGTGGAATTAAATAAAAATAAAACGCGGGATAATAATGTTAGCGAAGGAGCCGAGAACCCAAGACAAATAGCTGAGGGAAAACAAAGCGTATTATAAATACCGGGTGACAGGACGAGTGGTGCGGGAGAGTGAGCGTGAGCGTAAGAGGGTGGTCGGCTACGGTCGGACCGAAGGGTAGAGGCTTCCGAGGAGGGGTATGACGATATAGTAGCCGACGACTCCTGAGAGAAAACGCTCGAGAAAGCAGCGACCCCGCCAGCATTTTTGCTACCTGCCGACACAATGAGCCGCCGGATTTCTTTTCCCGTTCCCACCCTTCCTTCCACATCCTCGGCGCGCGGGCATTCTTACCCGCCGGAATTATAAATTTCACGTATATACCCTCGCGAGCTGAGAATTAGGGCCGATAATATCTAAATCGCATTACGCGAAATATGCAACCGATTGAAGTGAATAAGTCTAGGATAAATTTCGGTGGAAAAATTCATCAGCTGTACGAATAGTAGAATTGTTGTAGATTGAATATTTTCTTATTATCTAACAATATTCCATAAATTTGCTTGTGATCAATGCAATTTGCGTAATAAGTTAGATGAGATAAAAAAAAAAGAATAAAGATACTCACACTGGGACGACCGTGGCTGCGCGGATTCAGCTGCCAGGGAACTGTCGATGGCTGAAAATGTTCCTTTCCCCACGAACTGTTGTCGAATGGATTTTCACCAATGTGTCCCTAAAACAAATAGGCATCACAATTATTAAGATGTAATAGCATACTCGTAATTGTAATAAACCTAACAAACAGCAGGAAATACTAAACAGATATTCCTCTGCATATACATGATTGACATAAAAATCTAAATAAATATACTTTGCATAAAAAATGATTATGCTGTATTTAACCAATTCTCTACATAAAATATTGTAAAACAAAAATATAAAGAGTTGCAATGCGAATAAATATAAAGAGATAAATATAAAATAAATATAAAGAGATTAAATAAACAGACACAGTAAAATATCGCCTTTCTCTCTTTTTCTCTTTTTTTTTTAATTAAAAGTCTGATGTAGTTATATTAATACTTAAAAAAACATATAAAAAGAAAGAACAAATGAGCACAACAAAATATAATTAATATGTTGCGCGAGCAATGCTAATTAATTAGCTATACTCGATATGTCTTGGTGATACAACTCAATTCAAAGTTGTTTCTTCCCTCACTCTCTAAGAGTTTCTTCAAGGAATTTTGTTAGCAATGAGTCGCAAAAATTGTTGATGAAATACGCCAAGTTATTTGCATGGTTGCGCGAATCGTGACCGCCGGATTTTTATTCCCGCGCCTCGATAAACAAGAAAAGTTACACGGCAGGGCAGGTCGAGGGGCATCGATCTTTCGAGGCTCTCCTCGGGAGTTTCAAAGTTTTTTCGGCGCTTTTCCGCACGCCGCGCCGCGCCGCGCCGCGTCGCTCGCCGCCGCTCGCCGGCGAGCTTATTTTTGTAATATATTCCGCGAGCCGCGGCGTCCCCCTCCACACTTTCTCGACTTTGCACCCCGTAAGCCTTATTTTTCTTTTAACTTTATTTCTAACCTAGAATCTCTTCCGACGGCAAGGTGGCACGCACATAAATCACCGGGTATAATGAGAACACTTCGTCTTCGGGTGCTTCGCCCTCTCGGTCGCAGACGCATCTCTCCCGCGGACCGGCTATTATATTATTCGTTGCCTCGCCGAGAAAATCGCTCGGCCGGCGGACGTGCTTATATTAATATTCATTTTCCTCGTGAGGTGACACTGGCATTTCGCCCGTTGTCCGGGGAATAAAGAGCGCTCGTCGATTTGAAAAAGACCTCAAAGATCCGCGGTGCAAGGACACACGGGCGCGCGAGCGTATAATTTAAATATGATATTTTACTAAATGTCACACAATGGAGTATTTTATGTGCTATTGATACTGGTGATATTTTATGTTCCGTATTTCATGATGTAAAGTTTTATTTACATTGCCGTTATTTTAAATCGCGTTTTTCGCCGTAAAAAACGAGACACGGTGTGTTGCCAGCTTTATTAAAATATATACGTGGCACGCGCTTCGGTCTCGACCCTTTTTGAGCAATGACGTGAACAGATTTTTAATATTGCCGCAGCTATAGTTTTCCTTATGTTTTTGTTACAAATATTTTTGTTATGAGCATACATATATCAATAAGGTCTTAATTAGAACGAGATCATCTTATATTTGAAAGCGCTATTGTCGAATAAATTATTTAACGTAAGACAGCCTGCTTTTGAGTTATACAGATCAACTATATCTGAAATCCGAGAGCTAGCCAAAATCATAATGATGCAACCGTAATGATTTATACGAATCGACGTGGAATATGACCGAAATTCGAAATTATTTTGGCACGGTATAGTTAGCCAAATTTCCGTTCATGCGTATATGCGTTACGTAAAAATGTTGCATGAATTCAAGACAATAAAAGAAAATAAAAAGGCGTTATATACAAGATAATAAATACGTACAGAATAATAAATAATATATAAAAGGGTTTTTTAAATCAACCGCACTTTTCTAACTTTTTCTTTAGCTTTATCTATCTTATCTTTTGAATACCAACATACGACTAAACTTGAAATAATCTGAAAATAATTTTTATTTGATTGGATCACTCTTTTTATTTTTTAACAATGGATCTATCTCAAACATTGTATCTTATAAAATATTATTGTATGAATTATTCTGATTAATTAATGCACTGATTCTGCGATAGCGGCATATCATATTAAACACGAAGCGAAAGCTGGTCTTTCCGATCTAATTTTACAAAGATAATAAAAAATTTTTGAAGTCTTAGTGTGTGATCACTTTGTTATTTCAAAATAAACTTTGTTTTTTTTCTATATTTTTTCAGGTTTCTTAAATCTCTTTTATTACCCATGAGACTCTCGATGATAGAAGAATTTCTCTTGTTGAATGAAAGATTTTAAAGACGTGTGATTTTAAATGACACTTTGTACGCGGTTTTCGCTAATTTTGCAAGACATCTACAATCAAGACGAGATCATTTTGAACCTATTTACAATTGGTTTTAATATTGTCTAATCAATTTATAATAAAAAGTTTTAAATTGTCAGAGCTGAATTTGAAATAAAAATTTTCAAAGTTCCTTATATATCATTTCTCACTCTGTATATATTGTCTTTGCATTTCTAAGCTTATAAATAATACCGTCATGTCACATTCATCGAAAAAGCGCCGCGCGTGTCAATAGTCTCGAAATCTCTAGGAAAATAGGAACGAATCTCCAACGAATCGCTCGTTAAATAATGCGCAACGTTACAGAGACTTGAAAGTCGTAAATTTTGAAACGGGCCGCAAGAACGCGTGATCGATTACTTACGCCAAGTCGGCATCGACCCGAAGAGGGGAGGGGGGGGGTGTAATTACAAAATGTAACTCCGTTTGTTTCCACGCGCGACGCGTATAGGGTGGCGAGGTAATACGTAACGATGGTCGCCCGCGCGCGCGATCGATGGAACTTGCTTGCCAGCGGCTTGTCCTTCTCTCTCTCCCTCTTCCTTCGCTCTTCCTTTTTCCCATCCTTCCTCTAAAAAGAGAGTCCCCGCGTACTCTCCGCGTATACGAGGCAGAAATAAACAGTCGCGGTGGAAAATACTGAACCGGATAGTATATAGCATAAATATGTGGAGGCTATTGAGGCACATTGTGTGCCGTGCATTTGCATGAGCGCGGCCGCGTTCTCAGCGCGCAGCTGGACATACACGCGACAAAAGAAAACGCGCAAACAAAACACGCAACGCACACACCATCGCTCGCCCGCTTGTCGTCGTGCTCGTCATCATCCCCGCGCGCGCCTGCATCATAGAAATGTTGTATGTTAAGTATTGTGCCACACGTGGAAATAAACAAACGGATCTTTTACTGCCGCGCGACGAGCCCGAAGATCCGACACGTCTCTTCCCCTCTCTCTCTCACACTCTCTCTCTCTCTCTCTCTCTCACTCACTCACTCAACGTGCTCATTGTCAAATCGCGTCACGTGCGACGACGCGCGGCAAGGCAGAATTGACGGCGATTTTAATTAACTTCTCTGTTACCGTCTCCGAGCGAGATCAGTTGCAGTTAATGCCTTTTATATTTATATATAATCGTTACCGTAAAATTGGATGATGCCAATACAGAGAATACAGACTCTTTGCGAAACAATCGCTCGCATGCACAAGCACATGTCGCTAAAATGCATTTTCTTACTAGAGCCATAGAAAATGAATCTCGCGTCGATCATGTGCACGTAGACATATCAGAAAGAATTAATTTATTACAATATAACGAAGAGTATGTGAAATTGATCCAAAGCTGTCACTTTGTGATTCTTCTCGTACTTGTCGCGACTAAATTGAGATTTGACGTAATTACTCCAATCGATTGTCCTCATCATTTATATAAGCGTAAATTAAAGTAAACATTAATGCCTCCCAAGGACTGACATGCACATGTGCCGCACAATTTCTAATTTTATCAACAATCTGATAATATACGTCGTGTTTCATATATTACTCATTTGCTAAAACGTGACATAAAAATCGTCATTTTTTACTTTCTTGCAAAAGAATGATAAGAATTCAACATTAAATGAAAGTCTAATATATAGCTAGATATTTTTATTCTTCTACAATCAGTTATTCGTAGTAAAATCGTAAAATTAAAAATAATATTGCAAAATTTTTAAGATTCATATTTATTGTCTAGAAAAATAATATCAAATAATCGCCATCGTAACGATAAGAAGTAATATCGGCACGTTTGTCGCTTGAAAAAATATCTAACAATAAGTGAAGAAAAAAAGAATAACGAATCAGAAAGAATATCTGAGATGAACCATTCAGTTTTTATTAATAAATGATTTTATCCGAAAATACAACGGGACTACTTTCACACCAATCTAATAACACTTTCAACATAAATCACGTGGTTACGATCGCAGCCGCGTGCCTCCTGGTATTCGTAGCTTCGCATTAAACGGAGCACTAACCGCGACCTAATTCGCAGATAAGATAAGTCGTTAAGTGCACGGCGCGGCAGCCCCCTCGCGATACTACCCGGTGTTTTATTGCCGCGGCGGCCCGCTCCCACCCGCCCTCCTTCGGGGCACGGTGAGATTTATTGTAAAATTCGATAGATATTGCCAATTACAACCCCCGCGGCGCTACCACCGGCACGACTCGCGCTATCGACGGAGACGCGGGAGCAGGCACCTTCCGGTCGCGCCTCGAGAATTTTAAATGCGTTTTATGTACAGAGAGACGACGCGGTGCGTTGCATAAATCCGTCCCCCTGAAAATATGATTACGATCACTCTCCCCAGTGTCGCTGCGGGGAAAGAGAGGAACGGACAACTCGCCCTCTGTCCCTCCCTCTCTCCCTCCCCACCCCTCCGCTT